>JBBPFJ010000028.1:1208516-1473584 GCA_037975025.1 Excoecaria agallocha
GTGCATCCAAAACATATGACTTTTTCTCTTGCTTAAGAACTATTCTTAAGTTTTGAGACCATTCTATGAAATTAGTGCCATTCAATTTGTCCTTTTCAAGGATCAATCACAATGAGAAATTGTTGTTTAAAGATTCCATTTTCAATCTATAATAATAAAATTTAGCAAGATTAAATGAGGTCTTATTATAATCCCACAAATCGAATTAATATCCCTTTAAATAATTCACATTAGTTATTTAATGTGGGACAAGATCCCCTTTTCACAAAAAATTATTAGTCAAGCTAAGCTTGTACACCTAACAAGTTACTTAGGTAGAAAAACTCCAATCATGTCTCGTACATGACTCTTGGATCAAATGGGCTAACAACTTAAGATGTTATAGCACAAATCCATTTATTAGTTGCCTAGGTCCGGGCATCCCTTTCCATGTTAAGTCCAACCTACATTAACAACCCATACCTCTCAAAGATAATTGAGTGCATCTAGGACTCCTAGTCTACATGACGGATGATCGATGCCTTGACATGTTTCAAATTAAGAAGGCAACTTTGTGACTTACTATTTTAGGAATTTATTTTATTACGGCTTACATGGCATACGTTTTGTCATCCATTCATAGCATGCATATATATATAATTACATAAAGTAAGGCATGACAAACGTGGGCCCAAAAACCTACAACTAAGATTCTATACTATTACATCATAATCTTTGAGTTGGGCTCCTCCACTCCGGTGGGCTTCATCTTGATTTACAAAGTCTTCAAGTAAATTATATTCTAAGAAATAAATGAAACTTTTAAAATAATACATAATGGCACGCAGGCCATATTTAATTACAAAAACCCAGGGCCCATGAATGCACCATGCATATTCATTCATCACACCAAACAAGCAAATAAATATACATAACATTCATGGATTAAACAAAGTCCAATTTTAATTAATTTAGCCAAACCCATTAATGAAAATTGTGTACTTGAAACTTTAAGAGAAGACCCCATGAGGGCCTGGGCCAAAGCCCAATGGACTAAATCCTTTTATTGAATAAGTTCTCTTAAAAGCCCAAAACACAAACTAGTTAGATTTGTGCCATAAATCAACTCTAGTATAATTTCCAATTTTGCCATTTTTAATTTTATGTCATTCAGCCCATAAACATTAAAAATACATATAATATGTACCAACATGAATTAAAACATAAAATCATGAATAACATATATATAATACACAACATTCATACAAAAACAAACAAACAACAATGAAACTAGTTGTTTAATGCTTATATGATGCCACAAAAATGCACAAACACTTAAATCAATTTTATGAGTCATTTAGTGATTTAAATAAGGTCATAAATATTGAGTTAATGTTATGTACCATTTTGATCTAAATGTATTTTTACCATTTTAATCAAAACAAAACAAACAATGTTGATTAAACATGTAACAAACACAAACTAGTCATAGTTTTAAGTGATTTAAAATTAATCAATTAAATTATCATGAACCAGAATTAAAACCAAATTTAAAATATGTCCAGACCTGATATTTAATCTTTAAAAATCACTTACAAACATTCCAAAATCGTTTTTACATTTAATTTTAAAAACTAGTTGTTAAACTAGCACTTAACATGCCAACTAGCACCTAGTTTCAATATTAACATGTACCATCAGGTATTATCAATTAAATCAGACCATTAACATCTCTAAGAAAATCTTATGACAGTATATTAACATGTCATAATAATTATAATACCTATCTAATCATTTAAAATCATTTTTACACCAAAACAATGCAAAAAACTCAAAACAGAAAATTTCAACATTGCATGTTTTTATAATAACTATTTTTGATTAATTATTTCATGCATCTAAAGCACTAAAATAAGCACGTTTAGGCTCTGATACCACTGATAGAATATGACATGGCAAGTATATAAAGATCATGCATCAGAAAAACAAAAATATAGATCATACATGCCACGCAAAAACCAACAAAGGATCAAAAACATGCAATTTTAGGGTTTTAAAACTTACAACTTTAGATGCACTTCAAGATTTGATTTTGATGATGACCAGCAACCAAGAAGGATTTGTTTTCCTTAGATATTCACCATCAATTCCAAAGGAACAGCCTTTATGCCACTCCTCTTGATGTTCACACACATAATTGCAATAACGGCTTAAAATCGAGATTACTCGCTCTCAATTTAAGTATCGTGTAATGGCAATTGATTGAAGCTACAAGATTTGATCTTGCACTTCTTTTAGGTGCTATTTCTGCCCAAGAATGCAAGAGAATGAGGAAGAATCCTTTTTCCTTGTGAATTAGGCCAAGAGAATTTTGTGTGAGAGAGAGAGAGTTTCACGCCACACACCCACCCACTAGGGTTTTCTTTTATTTACCAATATATATCATTTAATTTTGTAAGTGATAATCCTTAAATCCACTACATAAAGATAGTTAATTTAGCCTTAATCACTTCCTAAAATCAAGTGACATATATTAATTCAAACTCTTTTGAATTAATTTGAAATAAAATATAAGACATTTTAATCAAATTAATCACTTAACTTGGAAACAAACATGTGCCGAAATTCCCTTGTTATTTTATCTTGGAATTTCGGCTTGGTCATCTCCTTTTTAAGTGTTTTAATTTGATTTAAATATCATTAGGATTTAATACTCAATTAACTTAATTAATACAAGATAATTAATTACTTGAAATTAAACCTTGTGGGCCAAATCTTTCTCTCTAATGGATTAAGGTCCATTTAGCAAATATAATGCCCATTACATACATTAATTTGACTTTAATTAAAAGCCCAAATTAATGCCCAATACTTTATTTAAAAATTTTAAGCCTAATGCTTTGTGTGCGATCCTTTAGGTCCATTTAATGTTGGCAATTAATTAATGAATTAATTCAAAGGCTATATATATTCTCTAGCAAGATATTATAACATTCCAAATTAAATGAAAATGCAAATGGCATTTAGTGACCTAATGCAATTTTGCATAGTTCCTTACCTATAAGTATCATAATTAATATAAGGCATAGAACTAGTCATCCTTATATATATTAATTCCTTTCTTGATATTCCATTGACACTAAACTCTTTGATAAATAATGATTACTCATTATTTCATCTCGGTATGGCCATACACTTCTTAGTTCACTGATCAATTGGCCGATGCTATCTTTCTCTCTTATCGAGAGGGGTAATCCCTTCACTTCTCTCATGCTCTCTAACATGAATCGATGTATACCCAAGCATACCCATACTTGTCACTCTATTACGAACACGTTAGGTGTACACAGTGATTCATAAAGAGTTTCATAGAGATTTTAGGTCTAAGAACTCTGATGCAAAACTTGCACATGAGAAACATTTATGATTAGTACCATGCAGTGTTCTCATGAACGAATCAAATCCAGATACCATGTTCTAAACATGTATCTATGATCTCTGATTGACACTCTTATCCTTATAATCTATAAGACATAACTCATCTTATCATAGAGAGCATACTAGTCTTAATTCATTGTTATTCCCATAACAATTATTGACTAGGGATATTTAGAATGACGTCTCTATTGTTTCAAGGTCTTACAACCATGTGCCTCACACATGATAACTTAAACTGAAACAACATTCTTGGATAATTCTATCAATTGCTATGCATAGGAATACAATAGATAAAACAAATGCCTCATTTATTAACTAAAGTGTTTTATTACAATGTATTGGGGCTAGGGATTACACTAACACCAAGGAATCGAATTTTCAAAAGCATAAATAGCACAAATACATTCATCAGGAAATAAGTCACAAATTTCTGCCTTATCAATATTATCGTAATCCAATCTCGATAAATGGTCTGCCATAAAATTTTTATCTCCTTTCTTATCTTTAATTTTCACATCAAATTCTTGTAAAAGCAAAACCCATCTAATGAGTCTTGATTTGGAATCCTTTTTTTACAAAAAGGTGCCTCAATGCTGTATGATCTGACCACATAGTGACCTTAGATCCAAGGAGATAGGGTCTGAATTTTTTAAAAGAAAACACAGTTGCTAAAAATTCATTCGTCATGGTTGTATAATTAACTTAAGCCCGTATGACTTACATAATAGATAGTATGAAAGACTTTCTCCCTTCGCTGCCTTAAAGCCGCTCTCACTGCATAGTTACTAGCATCACACATGATCTCGAATGGTAAGCTCCAATTTGGTGATGCTATGATTGGTGTTGTGATTATCCTTTGCTTCAACATGTTAAATGCCTACAAACACTTATCATCAAAGTTAAATGCAGCATCTTTTATCAATAAATTAGAAAGTACTTTAGCAATTTTGAAAAAGTTCTTAATGAATCAATGATAAAACCCAGCATGATCGAGAAAACTTCGAATACCTTTAACATTAGTTGGGGGAGGTAATTTAGCAATAATATCAATTTTAGCTCTATCCACCTCAATCCCTTTCTCGAAAATCTTATGGCCTAACACTATCCCTTCTCTTACCATAAAGTGACATTTTTTCCAATTAAGAACAAGATTGGTTTCTTAACACCTTACTAAAAACAATGCAAGATTAGACAAACATGACTCAAAATCACACCTATATAATGTAAAATCATCCATAAAGACCTCCATGAATTTCTCAATAAAATCATGAAAAATAGCCATCATACATCTTTGAAATGTAACATGGGCATTACAAAGACCAAATGGCATTCTCCTATATGCAAATGTACTATAAGGACATGTGAATGTGGTCTTTTCTTGGTCATTCGGGGCAATAGGAATTTGCATATACCCCGAATATCCATCTTAAAAATAATAAAATCTATTTCCTGCCAATCTTTCTAGCATTTGGTCAATAAATGGTGAAGGAAAGTGATCATTTCTTATGTCATTATTCAATCTCCTATAGTCTATACATACTTTCCATCCTGTTATTGTGCGTGTTGGGATAAGTTTATTATTTTCATTGATTACTATAGTCATTCCTCCTTTTTAGTTACACATTGAATCGAACTAACCCAATTACTATCAAAAATGGGATAAATAATACCTACATCGAGTAGTTTTAGTACCTCCTTTTTCACCACTTCTTGCATAGCTGGATTCAGTCTCCTTTATGGTTGTACCACTAGTTTGAAATCATTTTCCATAGGAATTCGATGTGTGCAATAATTGGGGCTAATTCCCTTCAAATCAGATATCTCCTAACCTAGGCTCCTTTATACTTTCTTATTACTTCAATAAGCATTTCTTCTTCCAAACCTGTTAAAAGTGAAGATATGATTACTGGTTTTGCATTATTTTTCGAAAAATACATATTTTAAATGAGAGGGAAGAGTTTTGAGTTCAGAATCTCCCTTAGGAGGGGATGGTTCATCCTCCTTTAATCATTCCTCTTTGTGTTCTTTTTCCAACTCCTTTATTAGTTTTTTTCTGTCTTTTTTGCCTCCTCTTCATCTCTTGGATTCATTAAACAATTCTTAAGCTCATCATTCAGTAAAATTTCCTCTACATATTCTTGAATACCATCTATAAAATAAAAGGACTCTTTAAAATCATAGGAAGGATGCTTTATAACTTTATTCACATTAAAAACCACTTCCTCCTAATTGAATCTTAAGGTAACTTTCTATCCATGTACATCTATTAAAGCCTTCATAGTATTTAAGAATGACCTTCCTACTATCAAACGTACTTTTCGATCCTCCTCCATATCCATGACTACAAAATCAACTGGAAATATAAAGTTTCCTACTTTCACTAATAAATCCTCAATAATACCCTCAAGTGTCTTTACCGATCTATCCACCAATTGTAGTGTCATTTGGGTTTTTTTGATGTTACCTAAATTTAATTTCTTGCAAATTGAATAGGGAATTAAATTAATACTAGCATCCAAATCACATAATGCATGTCCAACAAAATTTCCTCCTAATTTGCATGGTAATGTGAAACTTCTAGGATCTTCTTGTTTTTCAGGGATTTTGTTCATTAAAATTGCACTGCAATTTTTTGATAATTGAATCATTCCTATAGCCTCTATCTTTTTCTTATTAGAACACAATTTATTTTATAAACTTAGCATATTTAGGTATATGTAATAAAGCTCCAGTAAATGGTAAATTTACATGCAACTTTTTAAACATGTCTAAAAATCTAGTTAGGTGCTTATTATGCTTTTCCTTCCTAGTTAGTGATGCATAAGGTAATTTAGACTTATCAAGCATAATAGAAACCAATGTCTCCTTACCTTTGTTCTTCTTAACAATAGGTGATTTTTCATTATTTGGTTCAGGAATACTTACCTTCGGTGTCGATTCCATCAAATCTTAAGAGTGCTTACCATTTTCAGCTTCCTTCACCTTTTTTCCACTTCTTAAGGTAATTACATTAGCTTCCTCCTTTGGATTCCTATCCACGTTAGATGGAAAAATGCCATATGTCCTATTTGAGATTGAGTTAGCAAGTTATCCCACTTGATTTTCTAGATTTCTAATTGAAGCATCTTGATTTCTCATCCAAATTTCTTATGATTTCCATTTAGCATCCTGATTAGCCATGAAATTATTTTGGACGTTCATAAAATTGGCAAATATTTCCTCTAAATTAGGCTTTCTATCCTATATGGGTTGAGGTCTAGCTTGAAAACTTGAGGGTTGATATGTAGATGTTTGGTTAGATGGGTGGCTATTGCTATGGGAGATTATATTCTGATTAGATGGAGCCCTAGGTTGAAAACTAGATGAAGATGCATTATTTCTTTCTCTCCACAAAAAATTAGGGTGATTTCTCTACCCAGGATTATAGGTATTACTATAAGGATTCAATCCATTTACTTCCTCTACTAATGTTCCTACATTCTCTTCATTCTCAGATGCTACATGTGATCCAGCATAAGATAAAGATGACACATTTTTAACTTGTACACCACTTACCTGCTTCATCAATGCATCTAATTGTGCCCTTAACATGGCTACCTCATCCACACTATGTACAGCTTGCTTTTTCTGTGTAGTCTTTACTCTTGCCCACTGGGCATCATTAGTGGCCATCTCATTCAACAATAGAAAAGCTTCTTCAAGGATCTTGTTCATGAAACTTCCATTTATAGCTACATCTAGGAGAGATCTTATAGACTAATTCACAACTTCATAGAAAATAGACATTAGTTGATGAACAGCAATTTCATGGTGTGGACAACTTCTTAGGAGTCTCCTAAATCTTTCCAAAGCTTCGTGGAATGGTTCCTTATATAATTGATGGAAATTATGAATATTATTCCTAATACTAGCAGTTTTAGTAAAAGGGAAGAAACGACACAAGAATTTTTCCTGCATTTATTGCCATGACTGAATTGATTGGCTTGGTAGCATTTGCAACCAGTCCCTTGCCTTACCAATGAGAGTAAACGAGAATAGCTTAAGTCTAATGGCATCCATAAACACATTAGGTATTTGAATTGTATCACTAATTTCTAGGAAGATATCTAAATGCTGAGCTAGGTCCTCTATTTCTGATCCAGAGAACTGATTCTTTTGGACCATGCTTATGGTGGAAGGTTATATCTCAAAATGTTGGTTGTGAGGTATCCTAATAGTTCTATGATCCTCATTCCACCTAGGTATGGCATAATCTCTAATGGTTCTAGGTATAAACCCATCCCCTTGAGCTTGGTTAATCTGCCATTCTATCCTAAGTTGTGGATCATCCATTGGTGGGTTATAGAGAGGATGGTTATTAAGGTTATTCTGTTCTTGCTCATCTAAGTTCATCTCTCTTTGCCTTAACCTCCTAGTCCTATGGAATGTCCTCTCAATTTCAAGGTCAATAGGCAAAATTGGCTCGCCTCTTATCATAAACTATTAACACCTACAAAGAATAAAAAGAATAAAATTAATAAAGAATGAAGAAGAAGAAAGACATATAAAATTCACTTTCAAATCTAAAAACAAACGCTAATGTTTTCCTGGCAACAGCGCCAAAAACTTGACTGGTGTCTAGCAAGTGTACTAGATCTACTAGTAATATAAGAAAATATAAATTAAGACCCTGAATATCGTACCCAAGGGAAATTGAGATAATGCAACTTGTTTAAGATTTTAGGGTGAAAAATATGTGCAAAGAATAAAAGAAATCCCAAGTTTGTGATGGTGATGAAAGATTTAATAAATAAAACCTAAACAAATTAAAGAAAGCAATAAATTAAAGTTGGTAAAATTCAATACTGAAGGCAACTTCTGCTAAAGGACCATCCACCTTAACTAATATTGCAATGACTTAGCTAAAAAGAATACAAGTGACTATAGAAAACTAGAGAAACTAAAGCCAAATAGCTTATTCAGTCTATCGTTCTAAATATTAAATCCCTTTATTCAGAACAATTTAGCATAATGATCTAGTTTTGACTCCTAAACTTCCATTAAACTCCTTTTTCAAGTAAATCTAATTTTTGTCTATTCTTAGTTCAACTTTTCTTAATCTTAATCCACTTATACTAACGTACAATTATCTCTTATTCAGAACATAACCATACATCAATATCAATGAATTAACCTAAGAACATGCATATCAAAGATTGTAATTAGAATCATTCATTAACCATTTATTCAATAAGTTGATTAATGACTCAATACAATCAAAAGATAAGAAATTGCTCAAGAACTAAGAAATAATAAACTTGTATTAACATGGAAGCACAACTAAATCATTACAATAAGAGTTAAGGATTCATGTATCATTTAGCAAAAGTTAAAGAAAACTACTCACAATTCATATTAAAATCCAAACACCGTAAAAAATAAAGTTGATACAAAATTAAACCTAAACTAATGTATGTTGATGAAAAGAGAAATTCGTAAATGTCAAGGTCTCCCCTCAATCTTGATGTCTTCAGCTCTTTATATAACCTCTTAGAGAATAGTTTATGCCTCATGTGACTTCCTATCTTGGAAGAATTTATGTTTAATTGAAATAGGAAGACTTTAATTGCCTAAATAGGAGATTTACTTGGGAGAATAAGTCTTGTACTTGGGAGAGTGACTTTGATGCTCAGGAGAGTGGTTATTGTGCTCGGGAGAGTTGCTTTTTACTGCATTTTACGTAATTTTTGCTTTGGTGAGTGAAAATTTCACTCTGAAGAGTGATAAATCACTCAACCGACTGAAGGAATCACTCAACCAAAGTATTCATAGCTGCCTCCCACTAGAAAAAACCATATTTCCCTTAATTTCCAATTTTACCCCTCACTTTCTCTTTTTTGCACTTTAAGCCCTCTTCTTTTTAATTTGGCCCTAGAAACAGCAAAATTAAAAATTATTCCTAAAAATATATAAACTAAATAATTAAACTAAAAACAAACGAATTAGGACTAACTTGACTCAATCAGACACCTAAAAATGCACTAAAAATATAGTATAATTCACACTTATCAAATGCCACTTCATCTAGATTGTGTACCCCTTGCCTCTTTGGAAGTAACCTAGGGGCAGTCTATTGAGAGCCATTAGCCACCATCTCATCCAACATACAAAAAGGTTCCTCAGGCAACTTGTTTAAGAAAGATCCTATAGATGCTGCATCAAATAATGACTTTGTTTGAGGTGTAACTCCAACATAAAATATGGTCATCAATTGGTAGACAACTATCTCATGGTGTGGACAGCTTCTCAATAATCTCCTAAAACTTTCCCAAGCCTTATAAAAAGGGTCCTCATTCATTTGATGAAAGCTCATTATATTGTTACGAATACTTACGGTCTTGGTTGGAGGGAAAAATCTCATCAAAAACTTCTCTTGCAACTGATCCCATAACCATATTGACTGGCTTGAAAGCATTTGTAGCCATTACCTTATTTTTCCAATCAAAGTGAAGGGAAATAATTTCAATCTTGTTGCATTTATAGTAACACCTGGAATTTGAATCATATCACCGACCTTCAGAAATATGTCAATATGTTGAGCGAGATCTTTTACTTCCAAATCGGAGAACTGATTCCTCTGTACCATAGTGATGGTGGCCGATTTGAGCTCAAATTGTATCCCTCTTGTCAATACAATTGTTCGATGATCTTCATTCCACCTTGGCATAGCATAGTCTCTTATAATCCTTTGCTTTGGCACCTCTTCTTTGCGTACCCCTGGCATTTCTTCATGTGCCCTCAGTACTTGTTCATTCTCGAGAGAAAACTCATCAAGAGGAGGGTTGGGCTTCATATTGTTGTCTTTATTGGCTCTTATTTTTTGATTAAGGTCCTCTCGATTTCAGGATCAAAGGGTGCTATTTGCTCTTATCTCACTATTTTCATGAACCACTATCACCTGAAAAGAATTAAGAAAATTAATTAAGAAAAAGAAAATACATACAAACAACAATCACAACTCATAAATAATGACAATCCCTGACAACGGTTCCAAAAACTTGTTATGACCCTAACAAGTATACTAGATCAACAAGTAGTAAGAGGAGTATTTTTAAGACTCTCAAAATCATACCTAAAGGATTGTGTGTCCAAGTTAAGACAATTGATCGTATGCTAAATAATTCCCAAAAGTTTGATGATTGTGCTATGTCTATCTAAAATAAAGACTTTAAATGCTAAAATGTAAATGGGAAGAAATTAAATTTAAACTAGTAGTAAATCAAGTAAGAGCTAAATTACGACAAATTAACCAGTGTAAAAATCAATATAAGGAAAATGTTGCTTGGGTTCACTCATCCACCCCATACACAATGTGAATTAATTTTACCTAAAAGCATACATGAATGATACCGGGATAACCCTCTTAACCCAAGCATCACCTTTGATTTTTTTTGAACTATTGATTTTCCTTCTCACCGGGTTGTCGCAAACCACAGTGTCCAAAATTAAACACCTCCAATGAGTAATCCACACTAGAGAAAGATTGAATGAACCAAAAAAGGAGGAGAATAAGGGCTGGCTAAAATCCTTTTGATGCCAGCAAGGGGGTGGCAGTTAGGGTTGAGAGAGTGAGAGAAACTCTTTTCTCTAAATTGTTCACCTTTTTTTCCTAATACCCTATCACTTAGAGTTTTATAGTTAGATTAAAAATCCAACTTCATAATAGGATTGGGCTCTTTCAAATTGCTAGAAAAATATTAAATGGGCTTCTGAAATTATTAATAATTTATTTGGGATCAATTAAATCCAATTCAAGTCCTTTCACAAAAGACTATGCACAAAACCCACACACTAGGCCCTTTGTGCATATACTTGGATTTAATCACCCAAATGAATTCCAAATCCATCCAAATTAAATATGTGGGCTCCATAACACTTATGAAATATATTTAATTTTTTTTGGTCCAAGAATTAGGTATTTAAGGCCTTCTACTAGGGCTTGGCGTGTAACCATTCCTCTAGAGGGTTTCTGTGCCAAAGCCACTCTTCTAGGCCTCTTTTAATTTCTCCAATGGATATATTAATTATTATATTAGACCTATAATACTTATAGTCCAATAATAATTAATTATGAAATATATTATTTCAATTAGGTCCATCTTACAGAACATTTCTAAAAAGTTCTACGAACAATTTTACTTGATCATAATTAATTAAACTCTTTAATTAATTATTCTCTTATTCACTTATCTATTCCCATAATAATATCAAATATTATTATCCTTGTCATTTTAACATTTTATCCTTTTCTCTATATGTGTGTGACCTATTGGGTTCATGTCCATATTGGCTGTATAATACGTAATTGTGAGTTCTATTCAAAACGCACATGATTTAAACTCCTTTAAATCATTTTATCAATCCCTATTGATATTTATGATACATTATTATAAAAGTCATGATTGGCCTCTAGCTAGACATCATGACTACCCAAATGTCAGGAAAGTCAAGTGGTTTGACTATACCCTTCGATAGAAACAGTTACCGTGCAATTACTCCTTTCACCACTCTTATCTCAATTAGATTTTGAGTATGGATTTCTATTAACTCATATAAATCTAATTATGTATGTTCTATTAATTTAACCATTGTTCCCAAAATGCCCTTCATGGATCTCTATCCATCTTGGCATAGTACTCTTGCCAGAGATTCTCTGAACAAGGTAATTATAGAATCATGCGAGATAACTTCCCTTAATAAATCTGGGATGGTGAATCCTTTGTCAATCACTCAACTATCTTTAAGTAGGTCATGATATACCTAACCTTCTAACTATATTCACCTCCAGTTGGAAGTAATCAGTTATGGAGTCAAAGTATACCACTTGCTACTTAAGATAACTTTGGTGATCTCAAGTCTAAGGATACTTGCACACCGCTATGAAGAGACTCCTCACTGATATAGATTTAATATCCATTTGAGGATTCTCTTTATAGGTCTCCAATGAACTTATTCTTCTAACAAGCATCCACATGTTAGCTTTGATTATCTTTCATAATCAAAGTTATGAGAACCACTGCTTGAACCATTCAAGAAGCATAACATGTGCTAGTCTGTCCGAATTAACAATGTCCTGTCTTGTTAATTTTATGACTAGGGATATTTAGATATTAACACATTTGCATGCAATAGACATCTCATATTATGAACACTTTAATGATTGCCTTTGCATTGTGTTTATAATATCTAGGACTTCATTTATTAATTTAAGATTTACAAACTCATTTATTTAAACATAACATTAATAAATGAATGATGCCTTTTATTAAGAATATGAATTCATAAATATGAAATACATTCCTTTTACATGGGCTCTAGGGCATACTCTCTAACAATATCTCACTTGTATTAGAGCCAATCACTCATATGTCTTAGAGCCATGCTATTTATATGGTGATCATACTTAATCTGGGAAAGTGCTTTAGTGAAGGGATCCACCACATTATCATCTGTGGAGACCTTTTCTATTTTCACATCATTTCTAGCTACTATTTCCCTTATGAGATGGTAGCGTATGAGGACATGCCTGGATTGCTGATGAGACTGTGGTTCCTTTGCTTATGCAATGGCTCCATTGTTGTCACTATATAAAGGAATTGGATCAACAATTTTAGGCACCACTCTTAGTTCATATATGAACCTTTTTGATCCAGACTGCTTCTTTGGCTGCTTTTGAAAAAGCAATGTACTCAGTTGTTTCTTGTTTCTTGTTTGGAACTCTTCCAACTAACTGCCCCTTCTCCCAGTATGAATACAAAACCAGACTGTGATTTACAATCATCTTTGTTAGATTGGAAGCTAGAATTTGTATACCCATTTACTTCCAAACTGCCCTCCCCATATACCAAGAATATATCCTTAGTCCTTCTCATGAACTTAAGGATATTCTTGACAGCTACCCAGTACTTCTCTCTAAAATTAGATTGGAATCTACACACTCAAAGCAAAAGCTACATTTGGACATGTACATAGCATAGCATACATGATAGAACCAATTGCAGATGCATATGGTATTATATTCATGCTCTCTCTATCCTTTAGTGTCTGCGAACACATAAACTTAGAAAGGTGTTTCCCAAACATCATGGGTATAAACCCTTTCTTAGAGAGATCTATATTGAACCTCTTTAATACTTTATCTATGTATGTACTTTGAGAAAGACCTAGAAACCTATTGGATCTATCTTTATAGATCCTTATTTCCAGAATATAGGATGTTTCTCCAAGGTCTTTCATGGAGAATTGCTTGGATAACCATATTTTAATAGATTGGAGGAGAGAAATGTCGTTTCCCATGATCAATATGTCATCCACATATAGAACTAAGAAAACAATTGCACTCCCACTGACCCTTTTATATACAAAATGTTCATCTTCATTATGTGATAAACCAAACTCTTTGATTGTCTTATTGAATCATATGTTCCTGCTCCTAGAGGCTTGCTTCAATCCATAAATAAATATTTGAAGCTTGCATACCTTTTTGCCAATTCCTGTTGTGAACCCTTCTGGTTGTGTCATATACACATCCTCAATCAGATTTCCATTTAGGAAAGCTTTCTTCACATCCATTTGCCAAATCTCATAATCATAATAAGTTGTAATGGCTAAAAGTATTCTTATAAATTTAAGCATCGCTATAAGAGAAAAGGTTTCATTATAGTCAATACCTTCTTTTTGACGTTAGCCTTTTGCTACTAAGCAAGCTTTATAGGTAACTATATTACCTTTCATGTCGGTCTTCTTTTTGAAAACCCATTTGCACCCATTGGGTTTTATCCCTTCAGGTGGTTGAGTTAAAGTCCATAATTTATTCTCATACATGGAATCCATTTCAGACTGCATAGCCTTAAGCTATAAATCACGTTCTGAACTATTCAAAACTTCTTGGTAGCTTGTAGGCTCATTGTCCTCTACTACAGTTATGCCTCTATCTGAATCAATGTAAAATCCATATCTCACATGGATAGAATTCATCCTAGTAGATCTTTTAGGATTTTGTGTATAATTAGGTTCAACTGTAGTCTCATCATTATGAAATTTATTCTCGGGTTCAATTGTTTGATCTACTTCTATTTATGGGTCTTAAACTTCACGAAGTTCAATTTTACTCCCACTGTCCTCTCGTATGAGAAATTCTCTTTCGAAAAAGACAACATGCCTTGAAACAAACACCTTTTGTTCTAAGGGATGGTAGAAATAATATCCAAACATTTCTTTGGGATATCCCACAAATAAATATTTATCAGACTTAACATCTAGTTTATCTGACATTGTCCTCTTTACATAAGCAGGACAACCCCATACTTTCATATGAGAAACTGTGGGTTTCTTGTTATTCTACATCTCATATGGAGTAACATCAACTGATTTACTAGGAAATCTGTTTAACACATAAATAATAGTTTCTAGTACATATCCCTAAAAGGACTTAGGCAAGTCTACTCGGCTCATCATAGATCGAACCATATCTAATAGTGTTCTATTTCTCCTCTCAGATACACCATTGTGTTGTGGTGTATATGGTGGAGTCCATTGAGATAAAATCCCATTATCTCTAAGATAATCTTGAAATTCTTGGCTTAAGTATTCTCCACCTTGATCTGATCTAAGTGTCTTAATACTCTTTCCAAGTTGCTTCTCTACTTCATTTCTGAATTCTTTGAACTTTTCAAATGCTTCTAATTTATATTTCATTAGATAGCTGGAATAATCATCTATGAAAGTAATGAAGTAGGAGTAACCTCCTCTAGTATGTGTAGTCATTAGACCACATACATCTAAATGTATTAAGTCCAAAACCATTTTAACTCGTTCTCCCTTACCAATAAAGGGAGCTTTTGTCATTTTCCAATAAACAAGATTCACATGTATCAAATGATTCATAATCAAATGATCCCAAATCACTTGACTTGTGTAATTTGGTCATGCATTTCTCATTTATATGGTGTTAGAGAGTGTGCCCTAGAGCCCATGTAATAGGGATGTTTTTCATATGTATGAAATTTATATTCTTAATAAAAGGCATCATTCATTTATTAATGCTATGTTTGAATACATGAGTTTGTAAATCTTAAATTAATAAATGAAGTCCTAGATATTATAAACACAGTGCAAAGGCAATCATGAAAGTGTTCATGATGTGAGATGTCTATTACATGCAAATGTCTTAATATCTAAATATCCCTAGTCATAGAATTAACAAGATAGGACATTGTTAATTCGGACAGACTAGCACATGTTATGCTTCATGAATGGTTCAAGCAGTGGTTCTCATAACTGTAATTATGAAAGATAATCAAAGCTAACATATGGATGCTTGTTAGAAGAACAAGTTCATTGGAGACCTGCATAGAGAATCCTCACATGGATATTAAATCTATGTCAGTGAGGAATCTCTTCATAGCGGTTGCGCAAGTATCCTTAGACTTGAGATCACAAAAGTTATCTTAAGTAGCAAGTGGTATACTTTGACTCCATAACTGATTACTTCCAAATGGGAGTGAATATAGTTAGGAGATTGGGTATATCATGACCTACTTGAAGATAGTTGAGTGATTGACAAAGGATTCACCATCCCAGATTTAACAAGGGAAGTTATCTCACATGATTCTATAATTGCCTTGTTCAGAGAATCTCTGGCCAGAGTAATATGCCGAGATGGATGGAGATCCATGAAGGGAATTTTAGGAACAATGGTTAAATTAATAGAACATACATAATTAGATTTATATGAGTTGACAAAAATCCATACTCAGAATCTAATTGAGATAAGAGTGGTGAAAGGAGTAATTGCACGGTAACTGTTTCTATGGAAGGGTACAGTCAAACCACATGACTTTCCTGACATTTGGGTAGTCATGATGCCTAGCTAGAGGCCAATCATGACTTGTATAATGATGTATCAAAAGTATCAATAGGGATTGATAAGAAGATTTAAAGGAGTTTAAATCATGTGAGTTTTGAATAGAACCCACAATTACATATTATACTGCCAACATGGACAGGAACCCAATAGGTCACACACATATAGAGAAAAGGATAAAATAGTAAAATAATAAGGATAATAATATTTGATATTATTATGAAGGTAGAGAAGTGAATAAGATAATAATTAATTAAAGAGTTTAATTAATTATGATCAAATAAAATTGTCCGCGGAACTTTTGAGAAATGTTCTGCAAAATTGGACCTAATTGAAATAATGTATTTTATGATTAATTATTATTATCTTATAAGTGTTATAAGACTACTATAAGTGATATAGGACTGATATAATAATTAATAGGTCCATTGGAGAAATTATAAAGGGCCAAAGGAATGAAGAAGTTGGAGGAAGCCCTCCAGAAGAGGGCCACACGCCAAGTCCATACAGAAGGGCTTAGAGGGCTTTTTCTTGGACCAAATTAATTTATATATGTTACATAAGTGTTATGGAACTTACATATTTAATTCGGTTGGATTTGGAATCCATTTGGGTATTTAAATTCAATTAGATGCACAAAGGGCCTAGTTTGTGGATTTTATGCATAGACTTTTATAAAAAGGTTTAAATTGGATTTAATTAAGCCCAAATGATTATAATTAATTCCAGAGGCCCAATTAATAATTCTCCAGCAATTTTAAAGAGCCCAATCTCATTAAGGAGTTGGAATTTTAACCTAACTATAAAAGGCCAACTAATGAGAATTAGGGTTAAGTGATTAAAAACAAAAGGAAAGTCTTTTTCTTTATTCTCTCTCCCTTTTTGCGCCAACTCCAAGCTAGCTTCTTGGAATTACGGCCAGCCCTAGTTGAACACCAATTTGTTGGTTCAATTTACCCCTCTCTAGTGTGGATTACTGATTGGAGGTGTTTGATTTTGGACACTGTGGTTTGCGACAATCCGGTGCGAAGTAAAATCAACTGTTCAAAAAAAATCAAAGGTGATTTTTCTTATGCTCATATAGTTATATTGTGTATTCATGGCAAGATCAGATCTAATGGTTAAAAAATTTTAAAATTCCGCTCATGTATGTGATGCATGTAACCGTTAAATTTCAACATGGTATCAGAGCCACAGTTTTGTCATGGATATACAATTCTATATTTTTCTGCGGAATAAGTTTTGTTTTGTTTTGAGTTATTTCTTTCATGAACTTTAAAATATTAGATTTGATTGTTCATGAATGAGAAATATTGATTTCTCGTTGTATTTGTGATCAAATAAATTTTGTGGAAACAAAAATGAAATTTTGAATGATTGTGATTAGGGTTTGGCGTGAAACCCTAGGTGATTTAAGGGGCTGTTCTAATTTAATTTCTTATGGATCCATTAAAACATCATTTAGATGATATTTTATGTGTTTAATATGTGATATTAAGCCGTAGGATCGAATAAAATTAAAATCGAACAAGTTTTGCATGAAAACTAGTTTAGTCGAAAAGTTCGATAAATTGGTGTTCTTCGTGTGTTCTTGATGTGTTCTTGGTTAGAACGACTTTTGATCTTCTAAATCTTATATATATGACATATTAAAGTGTTTTTAATTAATTGGATTAATTAAAATGGGCCTTAAATTAATTTGATTAATTTTAATTTATTAAAACCACTTAATGGGCTTAATTATGTTTACGGACTTGGTTTAAATTAGTGAATGACTTGGTTGGCCCAAGGAGCTGATTTAAATTAAACATTATAAACATTAATTAAGTTTATTAATGGGTTTGAAGGGCTGTAGTGGGCTTGGCTCATTCCAAAAGGCCCAAATGGTCCAAAAGACACAAAACTAGTTTGTGTGTGAACACAGTTAGGGTTTTTCTTCTGTGGGTTTCGGCCTACATTTGTTTTAAGCCCAAAATTGATTCTTTTAATTATTTAATATGATTAATTAATTAAATAATCAATTTATAATTAATTAATAATCAATTGGATTGATTATTAAGATAAGAACACATGCATGCAAAAAGGTTTCCTAAAATGAAAGTTTCCAAAATGGAAAAAGTTTTCTAATTTGATCACATCATTAAAATAACTCAAAATATAGTTTCAAAGGTTGAAACAAAGTTAGTAATCCATTTATTTATGCATTAGAGAGGCATATAAGGGTGAATGATTGGCATGATGGTTAGTTATGGACAAAGCCCAATGTGATTGAGCATAATGCATGTTTTGGCCCAATGAGGACTTTCATTCCCGGCCACTTGTTTTTGGTTTGTATTTCATTTCAAATTGTAATATGTAATTAGATTTACTTAGATTAGAATTAGAAATAGAGATGGAGACAAATATCAAGGAGCAAGATGGGCCGGATGGAGATCCAACAAGCTTGAAGATAATGTAATTATTTTCTTGTTTAAATCATGCATACTACCTAGGTTTGACCTTTTGATTTCCCTCTTGGCTCGGGGAAATCAATGTAGTGAAGTCCATAACTATACCATATTTGTATGTTTATATTTATGTGATAGATATAGGATGCATACCAATGTATGCCAACCATGTATGATGAGACTTAATTAACTAAAACCCTCAAACAAATACTAAAGTATATAAGCCTTCCATTAATTTGAGGAGAACCAGAGTTCTTTATAGTGTGGGTTGTTGACCATAGTCAAGCTCACATTATATTGAATATGTTCAAATCTAGTTAAATTGGTCATCTTAGCTAGCCTATTAGTTTGTTGACCACAGTCAAGGCTAGTGGTTCTAGAGGCAAGATTAGGGAATGCATATATGATATGCATGCATCAAGAGTTGATAACCTAATGATCCAATAGTCGTGTAGAGACACAATTGGTATAGAGATACCTACCTTTCAAGGGTATGGAATTTGGCTTGTTGACCACAGTCAAGGTCAAATTACATATCAAGGATTGGATATTGGCCCACTAAGAAAACCATCGGGTTTTCTCGGATTATATAGTGAGGGCTATTAATTTGCAATAAAATAGTGGGAGTAAATGGATTAATTAAAGACCTTATTAATGCATACATATATATATGAACATACTCTCATATCTTTTCTTTTTCACATCTAGGTCATCATCATGAGCACATCAAACATTAATATACGATCAATCTTGGATATCAAGCTGGTTGGCAATAACTATTCTGACTGGATCAGGCAAGTGAGAATTGTTCTCAGAGCTGAAAAGATCCACTATGTCTTGGATAAAGATCCACCACCACTTCCATCAGATGATGCCATTAATGAGATCAAAGGCATTTATCGAAAATACATGGAGGATAGTGAAACAGCAGCATGTCTGATGCTGGGTGCTATGTCCTCGGAGCTTCAGAATCAACATGAAATGATGGATGCTAGAACCATCGTTTTGCATCTAGAGGAGCTTTATTCTTCTCAGGCTAGAACTGAGCAATATGAGATTGCTCGAGCTCTATTTAGCTGCAAAATGGTGGAAGGCACTTCAGCTGCTACTCATGCATTGAAGATGTATGGGTATATTGAGCATTTGAGTAGACTTGGCTATGTTATGGATAATGATCTATACATAGATTTAATCTTGTACTCGTTGGCTCCAAGTTATGTACCTTTCTTGCTTAACTTCAACATGAACAAGATCCAAGTATCCATTCTTGAGTTAATCAATATGCTCAAGACAGCTGATGGATCATTTAAGCAGGATCCAAAAAGTGTCATGGTTGTCACTTCTGCTAAAGGCAAGAAGTAGAAGAAGAAGAAGATAACCAAGGCATAGCCAAAGAATGGTGGGATCTCTAAGAAGAAGGTTGCCAAGAAAGAGAATCCCAAAGGAATTTGCTTCCATTGTGGAAAGGATGGTCATTGGAAGCGTAACTGCAAGGCCTATCTAGATTCTCTCAAGGAGAAGAAGCAAGCTGATGCTTCTACTTCAGGTATTCATATGATTGAAATTAATACTTATTCTATTGCTTCAAAACAATCTTGGGTATTAGATACCGGATGTGGATCTCATTTATGTAATGATCTACAGGGGCTTAGAAGCTTTAGAAGAGTTGGAAAGGCAGAGATATGTTTGCAGTCAGCTACTGGACAGAACATCTCTACAACAGTTGTGGGGACTTACTATTTCCTCTTCCTAGTGGATTAGTACTAGAATTAAATAATTGTTATTATGTTCCAGCTTTGTCCAAAAGTATTATTTCTTTCAGTTGTTTGATGAACGATTATGATATTTCTTTAAAGGACAAATGTTGTTACATTTTTAAGAACAATATCTTTTATGCAAAAGCTATCATTAAGAATGGTATATTTGTTCTTGATTTAATTAAAAAAGTACATAATGTGGATACCAAGAGAATGAAACATGATAATCTAAATACCTCATACTTATGGCATTGTCGTTTAGGCCACATAAATGAAAAACGCATGACCAAATTGCACAAGTCAGGTGATTTGGGATCATTTGATTATGAATCATTTGATACATGCGAATCTTGTTTATTGGGAAAAATGACAAAAGCTCCCTTTATTGGTAAAGGAGAACGAGCTAAAATGGTTTTGGACTTAATACATTCAGATGTATGTGGTCCAATGACTACACATGCCAGAGGAGGTTACTCCTACTTCATTACTTTCATAGATGATTATTCTAGGTTTGGATACATCTATCTAGTGAAATATAAGTCTGAAGCATTTGAAAAGTTCAAAGAATTCAGAAACGAAGTAGAGAAACAACTTGGCAAAAGTATTAAAACACTTAGATCAGATCAAGGTGGAGACTACTTAAGTCAAGAGTTTCAGGATTATCTTAGAGATAATGGGATTTTATCTCAATGGACTCCTCCATATACACCACAACACAATGGTGTATCCGAAAGGAGGAATCGAACACTATTAGATATGGTTCGATCAATGATGAGCCGAGCAGACTTGCCTAAGTCCTTTTGGGGATATGCACTAGAAACTGCTGTTTATGTGTTAAATAGAGTTCCTAGTAAATCGATTGATGTTACTCCATATGAGATGTGGAATAACAAGAAACCCACGCTTTCTCATATGAAAGTATGGGGTTGTCCTGCTTATGTGAAGAGGACAATGTCAGACAAACTGGATGTTAAGTCTGACAAATGTTTATTTGTGGGATATCCAAAAGAAATGTTTGGATATTATTTCTATCATCGCTTAGAACAAAAGGTATTTGTTTCAAGGCATGCTATCTTCTTGGAAAGAGAATTTCTCTTACGAGAGGATAGTGGGAGTAAAATTGAACTTGGTGAAGTTCAAGACCCACAAGTAAAAGATGATCAACCGATTGAACCCGAAACTAAATTTCATAATGAGGAGATTACAGTTGAACCTAATTATACATAAAATCCTAGAAGATCTACTAGGATGCGTTCTATCCCTGTGAGATATGGATTTCACATTGATTGGGATAGAGGCATAACTGTAGTAGAGGACAATGAGCCTACAAGCTATCAAGAAGTTTTAAACAGTTCAGAACGTGATTTATGGCTTAAGGCTATGCAGTCTGAAATGGACTCCATGTATGAGAACAAAGTATGGACTTTAACTCAACCACCTGAAGGGATAAAACCCATAGGGTGCAAATGGGTCTTCAAAAAGAAGACTGATATGGAAGGTAATATAGTTACCTATAAAGCTCGCTTAGTAGCAAAAGGTTATCGTCAAAAAGAAGGTATTGACTATGACAAAACTTTTTCTCCTGTAGCGATGCTTAAGTCTATAAGAATACTTTTAGCCATTGCAGCTCATTATGATTATGAGATTTGGCAAATGGATGTGAAGACAGCTTTCCTTAATGGAAATCTTACCGAGGATGTGTATATGAAACAACCAGAAGGATTCACATCAGGAAATGGCGAAAAGGTATGCAAGCTTCAAAGATCCATTTATGGATTGAAGTAAGCCTCTAGGAGCTGGAACATACGATTCAATAAGACAATCAAAGAGTTTGGTTTCTCACATAATGAAGATGAACCTTGTGTGTATAAAAGGGTCAGTGGGAGTGCAATTGTCTTCCTAGTTCTATATGTAGATGACATATTGATCATGGGAAATGACATTTCTCTTCTCCAATCAGTTAAAATATGGTTATCCAAGCAATTCTCAATGAAAGACCTTGGAGAAGCATCCTACATTCTGGGAATAAGGATCTATAGAGATAGATCCAATAGGTTGCTAGGTCTTTCTCAGAGTACATATATAGATAAAGTATTGAAGAGGTTCAATATGGATCTCTCTAAGAAAGGGTTTATACCCATGGTGCATGGGAAACACCTTTCTAAGTCTATGTGTCCACAAACACTAGAGGATAGAGAGAGCATGAATAGAATACCATATGTATCTGCAATTGGTTCTATCATGTATGCTATGTTATGTACACGTCCAGATGTAGCATTTGCTTTGAGTGTCACAAGCAGATTCCAATCTAATTTTGAAGAGGAACACTGGGCAGCTGTCAAGAATATTCTTAAGTACTTGAGAAGGACTAAGGATATATTCTTGGTATATGGAGAGGGCAGTTTGGAAGTAAATGGGTATATAGATGCCAGCTTCCAATCTGACAAAGATGATTGTAAATCACAATCTGGTTATGTGTTCATAATGGGAGGAGGAGCAGTTAGTTGGAAAAGTTCCAAACAAGAAACAACTGCTGATTCCACGACGGAAGCTGAGTACATTGCTGCTTCAGAAGCATCCAAAGAAGCAGTCTGGATCAAAAAGTTCATAACCGAACTAGGAGTGGTGCCTAGCATTGTTGATCCGATTCCTTTATATTGTGACAACAATAGAGCCATTCAACAAGCAAAGGAACCACGGTCTCATCAGCGATCCAAGCATGTTCACAAACGCTACCATCTCATAAGGGAAATAGTAGCTAGAAATGATGTGAAAATAGAAAGGGTTCCCATAGATGACAATGTGGCAGATCCCATCACTAAAGCACTTTCCCAGATTAAGCATGACCACCATATAAATAGCATGGGTCTGAGACATATGAGTGATTGGCTCTAGTGCAAGTGGGAGATTGTTAGAGAGTATGCCCTAGAGCCCATGTAATAGGGATGTTTTTCATATGTATGAAATTTATATTCTTAATAAAAGGCATCATTCATTTATTAATGCTATGTTTGAATACATGAGTTTGTAAATCTTAAATTATTAAATGAAGTCCTAGATATTATAAACACAGTGCAAAGGCAATCATGAAGGTGTTCATGATGTGAGATGTCTATTGCATGCAAATGTCTTAATATCTAAATATCCCTAGTCATAGAATTAACAAGATAGGACATTGTTAATTTGGACAGACTAGCACATGTTATGCTTCTTGAATGGTTCAAGCAGTGGTTCTCATAACTGTGATTATGAAAGATAATCAAAGCTAACATGTGGATGCTTGTTAGAAGAACAAGTTCATTGGAGACCTGCATAGAGAATCCTCACATGGATATTAAATCTATATCAGTGAGGAATCTCTTCATAGCGGTTACGCAAGTATCCTTAGACTTGAGATCACCAAAGTTATCTTAAGTAGCAAGTGGTATACTTTGACTCCATAACTGATTACTTCCAACTGGGAGTGAATATAGTTAGGAGATTGGGTATATCATGACCTACTTGAAGATAGTTGAGTGATTGACAAAGGATTCACCATCCCAGATTTAACAAGGGAAGTTATCTCACATGATTCTATAATTGCCTTGTTCAGAGAATCTCTGGCCAGAGTAATATGCCGAGATGGATGGAGATCCATGAAGGGCATTTTAGGAACAATGGTTAAATTAATAGAATATAAATAATTAGATTTATATGAGTTGACAAAAATCCATACTCAGAATCTAATTGAGATAAGAGTGGTGAAAGGAGTAATTGCACGGTAACTGTTTCTATGGAAGGGTACAGTCAAACCACATGACTTTCCTGACATTTGGGTAGTCATGATGCCTAGATAGAGGCCAATCATGACTTGTATAATGATGTATCAAAAGTATCAATAGGGATTGATAAGATGATTTAAAGGAGTTTAAATCATGTGAGTTTTGAATAGAACTCACAATTACATATTATATTGCCAACATGGACAGGAACCCAATAGGTCACACACATATAGAGAAAAGGGTAAAATGGTAAAATAACAAGGATAATAATATTTGATATTATTATGAAGGTAGAGAAGTGAATAAGATAATAATTAATTAAAGAGTTTAATTAATTATGATCAAATAAAATTATCCGCGGAACTTTTGAGAAATGTTCTGCAAAATTGGACCTAATTGAAATAATGTATTTTATGATTAATTATTATTATCTTATAAGTGTTATAAGACTACTATAAGTGTTATAGGACTGATATAATAATTAATAGGTCCATTGGAGAAATTATAAAGGGCCAAAGGAATGAAGAAGTTGGAGGAAGCCCTTCAGAAGAGGGCCACATGCCAACTCCATACAAAAGGGCTTAGAGGGATTTTTCTTGGACCAAATTAATTTATATATGTTTCATAAGTGTTATGGAACTTACATATTTAATTTGGTTGGATTTGGAATCCATTTGGGTATTTAAATTCAATTAGATGCACAAAGGGCCTAGTTTGTGGATTTTGTGCATAGACTTTTATGAAAAGGTTTAAATTGGATTTAATTAAGCCCAAATGATTATAATTAATTCCAGAGGCCCAATTAATAATTCTCCAGCAATTTTAAAGAGCCCAATCTCATTAAGGAGTTGGAATTTTAACCTAACTATAAAAGGCCAACTAATGAGAATTAGGGTTAAGTGATTAAAAACAAAAGGAAAGTCTTTTTCTTTATTCTCTCTCCCTTTTTACGCCAACTCCAAGCTAGCTTCTTGGAATTTCGGCCAGCCCTAGTTGAACACCAATTTGTTGGTTCAATTTACCCCTCTCTAGTGTGGATTACTCATTGGAGGTGTTCGATTTTAGACACTGTGGTTTGCGACAACCCGGTGCGAAGTAAAATCAACTGTTCAACAAAAATCAAAGGTGATTTTTCTTATTCTCATATAGTTATATTGTGTATTCATGGCAAGATCAGATCTAATGGTTAAAAAGTTTTAAAATTCCGCTCATGTATGTGATGTATGTAACCGTTAAATTCCAACATATAGCCTAAACAACAATGCCATAAATATGAGGTATTTAAATTATCTTGTTTCTTTCTCTTGGTATCCATATTATGCACTTATTTAATTAAATCAAGAACAAATATACCATTCTCAATGATAGCTTTTGCATAAAATATATTGTTCTTAAAAATGTAACGACACTTGTCCTTTAAAAAAATGTCATAATCGTTCAATAAACAACTAAAAGAAATAATACTTTTGGATAAAGCTAGGACATAATAACAATTATTTAATTCCAGTATTAATCCACTTGGAAGAGGCAAATGGTAAGTCCCCATAACTGTTGTAGAGATGTTTTATCCAATAGCTGACTATAGATATATTTCTGCCTTTCCAACTCTTATACTGCTTCTAAGCCTCTATAGATCATTACGCAAATGAGATCCACATCCAGTATCTAATACCCAATATTGTTTTGAAGCAATAGGATATGTATTAATTTCAATCATATGAATACCTGAAGTAGAAGCATCAGCTCACTTCTTCTCTTTGAGAGAATCTAGATAGGCCTTACAGTTACGCTTCCAATGACCATCTTTTCCACAATGAAAGCAAGTTCCTTTGGGATTCTCTTTCTTGGCAACCTTCTACTTGGAAATCCCACCATTCTTTGGCTGCTCAATGGTCATCTTCTTCTTCTCCTGCTTCTTGCCTTTAGTAGAAGTGGAAACCATGACAAGAAGGATCCACAGCTGTTTTGAGCATGTTAATTAACTCAAGAATGGTTACTTAGATCTTGTTCATGTTGAAGTTAAGAACAAAAGGTGCATAACTTGGAGCCAATGAGTACAAGATTAAATCTATGTATAGATCATTATCAATTATATAGCCAAGTCTATTCAAATGCTCAGTATACCCATACATCTTCAATGCATGAGTAGCAGCCGAAGTGCCTTCCACCATTTTGCAGCTAAATAAAGCTCGAACAATCTCATATTTCTCAGTTCTAGCTTGAGAAGAATAAAGCTCCTCTAGATGCAAAATGATGGTTCTAGCGTCCATCATCTCATGTTGCTTCTGAAGCTTTGAAGATATAGCACCCAGCATCAGACATGCTACTGCTTCACTATCCTCCATGTATTTTTGATAAAAGCCCTTGATTTCATCAATGGCATCATCTGATGGGAATGGTGGTGGATCTTTATCCAAGACATAATGGATCTTTTAAGCTCTGAGAACAATTCTCACTTGCCTGATCCAGTCAAAATAGTTGCTGCCAACCAGCTTATTATCCAAGATTGATCATATATTAATGTTTGATGTGCTCATGATGATGACCTAGATGTGAAAAAGAAAACATATGAGAGTATGTTAATATATATGTATGCATTAATTAGGTCTTTAATTAATCTATTTACTCCCACTATTTTATTGCGAATTAATAGCCCTCACTATTCAATCCAAGAAAACCCGATGGTTTTCTTAGTGAGCCAATATCCAATCCTTGATATGAAATTTGACCTTGATTGTGGCCAAAAAATCAAACTCCATACCCTTGAAAGGTAGGTATTTCTATACCAATTGTGTCTCTACACAACTATTGGATCATTAGGTTATCAACTCTTGATACATACATATCATATATGCATTCCTTAATCTTTCCTCTAAAACCATTAGCCTTGACTGTGGTCAACAAGCTATTAGGCTAGCTAAGATGACCTATTTAATTAGATTCGAACATATTTGATATAATGTGAGCTTGACTATGATCAACAACCCACAGTATAAAGAAGTCTGGTTCTCCTCAAATTAATGGAAGTCTTGTATACCTTAGTATTAGTTTGAGGGATTTTAGTTAATTAAGTCTCATCATATATGGTTGGCATACATTAGTATGCATCCTATATCTATCTCATAAATATAAGCATACAAATATGGTATAGTTATGGACTTTACTACATTGATTTCCCCGAGCCAAGAGGGAAATCAAAAGGTCACACCTAGGTAATATGCATGATTCAAACAAGTAAAAAAAATAATTACATTATCTTCAAACTTGTTGGATCTCCATCCGACCCATCTTGCTCCTTGACAGTGGTCTCCATCTCTGTCTCTAATTCTAATCTAAGTAATCTAATTACATATTACAATTTGAAAAAGAAATATAAACCAAAAATAAGTGGCTGGGACATGAAATTCCTCATTGGTCTGAAACATGCATTATGCTCAATCACATTGGGCCTTTGTCCATAACTATCCATCATGCCAATCATACACCCTTATATGCATTTCTAATGCATAAAATAAAACATATAATGGATTACTAACTTTGTTTCAACTCTTGAAACATACTTTTGAGTTATTTTAATAATGTGATCAAATTAGGAAACTTTTTCCATTTTGGAAACTTTTATTTTAGGAAACCTTTTTACATACATGTGTTCTTTCCTTAATTATTAATCCAATTGATTTATAATTAATTATCAATTTATTATTTAAGTAATTAATCATATTAAATAAAAAAATCAATTTTGGGCTTAAAACAAGGGTAGGCTGAAATCCACACAACAAACCCTAAGATGTGTTCACACACAAACTAGTTTTGTGTGTATTTGACCATTTGGGCCTTTTGGAATGAACCAAACTAAATTCAGCCCTTAAAAACCATTAATAAACTTAATTATAGTTTATAATATTTAATTTAAATCAGCTCCTTGAACCCACCAAGTCATTCACTAATTTAAACCAAGTCCATAAACATAATTAAGCCCATTTAGTGGTTTTAATGAATTAAAATTAATCAAATTAATTTAAGGCCCATTTTAATTAATCCAATTAATTAAAAAAAACATTAATATATCATATTTATCAGATTTAGAAGATTAAAAATCGTTCTAAACATGAACACACCAAGAACACACGAAGAACACCAATTTCTCAAACTTTTCAACTAAACTAGTTTTCATGAAAAACTTGTTCAATTTTAATTTTCTTTGATCCTATGGCTTAATATCACATATTAAACACATAAATTATCATCAAAATGATCTTAGAGTGGATCAATAAAAAATTAATTTAGAACAGCCCCTAAACTTTATTGAAAAATAAAACCCTATAAGCCATTCTCAATGGTTCTTTTCTCAAAAGAATCGTTTTTATTTTTCTTTTTATATATTTGATCACATACATCCAGAAATAAATATTTTTCATTCATGAACTATCAAATCTAATATTTTAAAGTTCATGAAATAAAGAACTCAAAAATAAAAACTATTTTGCAAAATATAGAATTGTAGATTCATGGCTAAACCGAGGCTCTGATACCATGTTGAGAATTATCGGTTACATACATCTCATACATAAGCAAAATTTAAATTTTTTAACCAATAGATCTGATCTTTCCATGAATTTAAAAAATACATATTAATGAGAATAAGAAAAATCAACTTTGATTTTTGTTGAACAATTAATTTTCCTTCTCACCGAGTTGTCGTAAACTACAGTGTCCAAAATTGAACACCTATAATAAGTAATCCACACTAAAAAATGATTGAATGAAAAAAGAAGGAGAACAAGGGCTGGCCAAAATCCCCTTGATGCTAGCAAGGGGGTGGCAGATAGGGTTGAGAGAGTGAGAAAAACTCTTTTCTCTTAATTGTTCACCTTTTTTTTCCAATACCCTATCACTTGGATTTTTTATAGTTAGGTTAAAAATCCAAATTCATAATAGGATTGGGCTTTTTAAAATTGCTGGAGAAATATTAAATGGGCTTCTGGAATTATTAATAATTTATTTGGGATCAATTAAATCCAATTTAAGCCCTTTTACAAAAGACTATGCACAAAATCCATAAACTAGGCCCTTTATGCATATACTTGGATTTAATCACCCAAATGAATTCCAAATCAATCCAAATTAAATATGTGGGCTCCAAAAAACTTATTAAATATATTTAATTTATTTTGATCCAAGAATTAGACCTTTAAGGCCTTCTATCAGGGTTGGGCATGTAACCCTTCCTCTTGAGGGTTTCTGTGTCAAAGCCACTCTTCTGGGCCTCTTTTAATTTCTCCAATGGATCTATTAATTATTATATCAGCCCTATAATACTTATAGTCCAATAATAATTAATTATTAAATACATTATTTCAATTAGGTCCATCTTACAAGACATTTCTAAAAAGTTCTACAAATAATTTTACATGATCATAATAAATTAAACCCTTTAATTAAGTATTCTCTTATTCACTTCTCTATTTCCATAATAATATAAAATATTATTATTCTTGTCATTTTACCATTTTATTCTTTTTTCTATATGTGTGTGACCTATTGGGTTCCTATCCATATTGGCAGTATAATATGTAATTGTGAGTTCTATTCAAAACTCACATGATTTAAACTCCTTTAAATCATTTTATCAATCCCTATTGATATTTATGATACATTATTATACAAGTCATGATTGGCCTCTAGCTAAATATCATGACTACCCAAATGTCAGGAAAGTCAAGTAGTGTGACTATACCTTTCCATAGAAACAGTTATCGTGCAATTACTCCTTTCACCACTCTTATCTCAATTAGATTCTAAGTATGGATTTCTATCAACTCATATAAATCTAATTATGTATGTTCTATTAATTTAACCATTGTTCCCAAAATGCCCTTCATGGATCTCTATCCATCTTGGCATATTGCTCTGGCCAAAGATTCTCAAAACAAGGTAATTATAGAATCATGCGAGATAACTTTCCTTAATAAATCAGGGATTGTGAATCCTTTGTCAATCACTCAACTATCTTCAAGTAGGTCATGATATACCCAACCTCCTAACTATGTTCACCTCTAGTTGGAAGTAATCAGTTATAAGGTCAAAGTATACCACTTGATACTTAAAATAACTTTGGTGATCTCAAGTCTAAGGATACTTGCACAACCGTTATGAAGAGATTCCTCACTTACATAGATTTAATATTCATGTGAGGATTCTCTTTGCAGGTCTCCAATGAACTTGTTCTTCTAACAAGCATCCACATGTTAGCTTTGATTATCTTTCATAATCACAGTTATGAGAACCACTGCTTGAACCATTCAAGAAGCATAACATGTGCTAGACTATCCAAATTAACAATGCCCTACCTTTTTAATTCTATGACTAGGGATATTTAGATATTAACACATTTGTATGCAATAGACATCTCATATCATGAACACTTTCATGATTGCCTTTGCATTGTGTTTATAATATCTAGGACTTCATTTATTAATTTATGATTTATAATCTCATGTATTTAAACATAGCATTAATAAATTAATGATGCCTTTTATTGGGAATATGAATTCATACATATGAAATACATCCCTTTTACATGGCCTCTAGGGCATACTCTCTAACATTTTGCACAACCGATATGCAAGGACCAAAGTCCTCATCAAAAATGTTACAATGAACTACCTGATTTATGGATGTCTTTATCACTTTATTCTATGCCATGGTTTACTGCTTTTGCATGTGCTTGGGTGCATTTTTAATTTCTATACTAGCTCTAATTTTACATTTAAGAAAAGAGATAACACAATTAATCTAAAAGCCATTATGTCACATTCATCAAAGGTAAATATAAGAGTGAAGTTTCAAACCATCTTTGGGTTTCTGGCTTCACGAGGTTAGAAAACCCTTTTCCTAATATTCCATTGGTTGGCGACTCTTTACAATCAATCTTGTAGTGCCAAATAGATGCCTTCCGGCTATCAATGATCAACGATGAGATAAAGACACCTTAAGGTGTTGTCTCAAGCCTTACAAGGTATGAGATTTAGCAAATTGGATGGAGTCTTTTTTCTATTGCAAAGTGATTGATCAGCTAGGGAAGAAGAGCCTCAACCTGGTTGAACCCTAAAAGAAGGATTAAACCATTAAAGGTCAAAGGTTTTCTCCATTGAATTCGATGATCCCTTGGTTTTGAGGGTGATTTAGGCAATGGTAAAAAGAGCTTGTGTCACAGTATGAATCTTATATCTTTAGATTAGAAGCCTTGCTGGCTATAAGGGCAAAATCTACAAAATTATTTAAAAACTCCTTTCTGGTAGTTTATAAATTGAGAGATGAATGGTCAGTAAAAAAAGAATAATTATTGCCCTACCTCAAGTGTCTGAAAGCCTTAAGGAGTCGATTCAAGGTTTGCACCTTTGGGTATGTGCTCAGAGATAAGAACTAAATAGTGGATGCCTTAGCCACTTTGGTATCAATGTGGGATAATCCAAAGGGAGTAAGTATAAAGATAGTTTTAATCTCGAGTTCTGACAAGATAAACTTTGAGGTTGAGCAAGTAATGGACATTAAGTTGGATGATAGAAAACCTTGGTATTATGACATTTAGAATTACATAGAGAGGTCGTTATTCCTAGAGGAAGCCATGAAAAAAGATCAAAGAATGATCCACAAACTATCAACTCAGTTCATCACTATAGGTGAAGTGCTTTATAAGAGACAGTCGGATGGTACCCAAATGAGGTGTTTGAATAAGGAGGCTAAGAAAGTCATGAAAGAGGTATATATAGGAGTGTGTAGAGCTCATATGAATAGATTATCCTTAGCAAAAAAAGATCATGCGTCAGGCATTCTTTTATCTTACAATGGAGTGTCATTTGTGCCAGCAATACATAGACTTAATAAATTTGCCAATTTTCGAGTTGTGTAACCTTACGTTACCTTGGCCATTCATAGTATAGGATATAGACATAATAGGTATGATACATCCTTCAGCCTCAAATGGCCACAGATTCATTATAGTTGCCATAAATTACTTCACTAAGTGGGTAGAAGCAAAATCCTTCAAAAAGGTGGATGTTAGGGATATTGCTAAATTTATTAAAAAGAATATGATATGTATATATGGTCTACCTCACCATATAGTGTTAGATAATAGGTTACAAGTTTTTAAAGAAACCAAGTAGATGCTTAGAAAGTATGGGGTTTAAAATCATAGGTCCTCTCCTTATAGACCACAGGCCAATGGGGTAGTCAAAGCAGCCAATAAGAATGTCAAAAGGATTTTGGCTAAGATGGTTCGAACCAACAAAGATTAGGCTTATTAGCTACTTTTCGCATTATGGGGTTATAGAACTATAACCAAAACTTCATCAAAGGCTACCCTATTCTCTCTAGTGCAGAGAATAGAAGTTGTACTGCCAATACAAATTGACATCAATCCTTGAGGATGATTTTAAAAGCCAAATTGCCAGAAATAAAATGGGCTGGACAGAGGTTGCTATGGCTTAACCTACTAGAAAGTGATAGGATATAAGCTTACTATCACAACCAAATTTACCAAAAGAGATTAGCTTGCTCATTTGAGAAAAAGGTTAGGAAACATCTTTTGAATGAGGGGCACTTGGTGTTCAAATAGATGAGGCCTAGGATTTTATACATTCGGGGCAAGTTCAGGACTACTTAGGAAGGACCTTTCATGCTGAAAAAGTTATTATCTAAAAGAGTTGTTATTCTAACTAATAGTAATGGTAGTGAATTCAGAGAGCCGGTAAACATTGATAGATTGAAAAAGATTCCATGGCTAAAAACTCAAAACAGAAAAAAAAGAATAATAGCCCTATAAGTTAAAAATAAAAAATATGGCAGCCTTGCTAAAGTTAGGCACCTCGTCAGGGTGAAAATCGAAAAAAGGCATCCTTGGTAAAAATTAAGGGCAGAGAGAAAATAATCAATCAAGAAAACCCAAAAGGGCTTATTGATGATAGGAGTTCTTATGTTCTTAAGATATTGTTTTGAGATTAAGCAATATGTGTCATTGAGAAAATGTTGAATAATGATCATATGTACTAAAATCAAAAAGAAAAGTCACACCTATATCTAAAACATTATTAATGTATTCAAAAGTAGTCATTTCTTTCCATATGTTTCAAACTTCGAAAGTTCTAATGAAAACAAAAGCATAATCCATAATAGTATATAATCTAGTCTATTTATATTACATTGCTCTCTCTCTCTAGTGCCTAATCTGAAATGTCTTATTGTCAATCATTCGACTCGTGACCCACTACTTGTATGTGATGAAAGTGGTAAAGTCACTAGCACTAACCTCAAGTATGGCAAACTTCATAGAAAGTCAAGCCCAAATCTTTTGATAATAGCCCCTCAAGAAAGGAGTAGAGAGTGGACCATCGTGGAAGTCCAAAAGGCACCTAACAAAGTCCTGGTGGTCCCCAAACTGGCGAGCACAATGAGCAGTGATGTAAAAGGTGGCCCGATGTAATCTGCACAGGGGAACGCACCCAGAAAGTCCATCTCGAGTAACACAAGGTATAGATAGCCAAGGGCACCTAAAACTGATATCATCATATGCTGAATGAGCTAACAAGAAAACTCTCTCTTAAGCTAAATAAAACTCATATTACCTATGCCTAAAGATGTAGTGCCTCAGTGGATAAGTGCTCATAGCTCTGGCTCGAAAAGGATGCTTCGACAGTAGTTTTAGCTTCTTGTGTAGCCATAACTGAAAAAAAAAAGAGAAAGGAGAAAAAGAAAAAATAAGAAAAAAAGAAGAATAAAAACGAGAGAAAAGAAAAAAAGAGAGAGAAAAAAGAAATAGGAAAAAGCTACTAGGTAAGTTAGGCTCATCTCAGGAAAAAATAAGGCAAAAAATATGTGAAAATCTAAAAGGATGCATTTTTCAACAAGACAAGCAAGTGTGAAAACCCACAAGAGGAGCACTACCTTTAAAAAAATGACATACCTAGTGTGACGCATGCCAAAGCCTGCCCTTTGTTTCCAAGTTTACTCTCAAAGGCCCATTTTTAGGGCTCGAGACTAGATGAGGCTCACTTTTAATCATAAATTGACCATTTAGAAATAAGAATGATTGAGCCCTAATTATTGTTGATGGTCAACCCATGAAGGTGTCTAATAATGGGCTCAAAGGCAGATGTCATGGAGTTTCCCCCTAACAAATACAAACTAGTGTTCAGGACATCCCTCTTATTAGGGATCTTGGTTAGGTGTTGTTTTATAATTAATTTTTAGAATTAATCCTCTCTCCTCTCTCACATGATGCAAGCTATAGAATTTAAGTAAACATCCCATTCAAATAAAAAGCAATAAATAAATACTTAAAATAAAATCCTACTTATAAAATTATTACATAAGCAAATTATCCAATAGAATAAAGATAAAGTAACATACATACATAAATTGAGGGGTTAATTTGGTTTGCCAACATTGGTTCCCTCATGTATATTTACAAAAAAAATAGTTTTATTATATTGTGTGAATTTTTAGGTTAAAAATTGGACATTGGTCCATTTTTATTAAAGAAAATCTGATTAATTAAAAAAAATGATTTAAGTGAAACTTTATCATTTAACATGCAAAAAATCATTTATTACTACCTATTACATCCCTAAAATAATACATCCAGAAATAAACAAATCAATAATGAAGAAAATAAAATGAATAACAAGTAAAATCATAATAAGGAAGATAAATAATGAAATAACGATGTAACCAGGATAGAGGTGTTAACCAGTGAAGGAGCATAACATCCCAAGCAAATACCATATGTCCTTCGTAGCCATAAATATATCAATTACTCAAAAAAGTCAAACAAGCAAGTTAATTAGCATTGATGATAAAATATTTACACATTTTATTCATACAAATAGGCCAATTGTAGGTACAACAATATATATATATAGTAACAAACAAAATGTGCCACATTTTACATAAATATTGTATAAAAAGATAGATAATTTAAAAAAAATAAAAAAAACCCTAAAAATGCATAAAAAAAACACCATAAAAACACCTCAGGGATAGCCAACTATGGAGGAAGGTGCATAACTTGGAGCCAACGAGTACAAGATTAAATCTATGTATAGATCATTATCCATTACATAGCCAAGTCTACTCAAATGCTCAATATACCTATACATCATCAATGCATGAGCAGCAGCTGAAGTACCTTCCACCATTTTGCAGCTAAATAGAGCTCGAGCAATTTCATATTGCTCAGTTCTAGCCTGAGAAGAATAAAGCTCTTCTAGATGCAAAATGATGGTTTTAGCATCCATCATCTCATATTGCTTCTGAAGCTCTGAGAACATAGCACCCAGCATCATACATGATGCTGCTTCACTATCCTTCATGTATTTTCGATAAGTGCCCTTGATCTCATCAATGGCATCATCTAATGGAAGTGGTGGTGGATCTTTATCTAAGACATAATGGATCTTTTCAGCTCTAAGAATAATTCTCACTTGCCTGATCCAGTCAGAATAGTTCCTGCCAACCAGCTTGTTATCCAAGATTGATCATATATTAATGTTTGATGTGCTCATGATGATGACCTAGATGTGAAAAAGAAAACATATGAGAGTATGTTCATATATATGTATGCATTAATTAGGTCTTTAATTAATCAATTTACTCTCACTATTTTATTGTGAATCAATAGCCCTCACTATTTAATCTGAGAAAACCCGATGGTTTTCTTAATGGGCCAATATCCAATTCTTGATATGAAAACCTTGACTGTGGTCTACAAGCCAAACTCCATACCCTTAAAAGGTAGGTATCTCTATACCAATTGTGTCTCTAGACAACTATTGGATCATTAGGTTATCAACTCTTGATACATGCATATCATATATATGCATTCCCTAATCTTGCATCTAGAACCATTAGCCTTGACTGTGGTCAACAAGCTAATGGGCTAGCTAAGATGACCCATTTAATTAGATTTGAACATATTCGATATAATGTGAGCTTGACTGTGGTCAATAACCCACACTATAAAGAACTCTAGTTCTCCTCAAATTAATGGAAGGCTTATATACCTTAGTATTAGTTTGAGGGATTTTAGTTAATGAAGTCTCATCATACATGGTTGGCATACATTGGTATGCATCATATATCTATCACATAAATATAAGCATACAAATATGGTATAGTTATGGACTTTACTACATTGATCTCCTCGGCCTAAAAGGGAAATCAAAAGGTCAAACCTAGGTAATATGCATGATTCAAAAAAGTAAAAATAATTACATTATCTTCAAACTTGTTGGATCTCTATCTGGCCCATATTGCTCTTTTATAGTGGTCTCTATTTTTGTCTCTAATTCTAATCTAAGTAATATAATTACATATTACAATTTGAAAAAAATACAAATTAAAAACAAGTGGCCAGGACATGAAAGTCCTCATTGGGCCAAAACATACATTATGCTCAATCACATTGGGCCTTGTCCATAACTATCCATCATGTAAATCATACACCCTTATATGCATTTCTAATGCATAAAGTATCACCAATTTATCGAACTTTTTTACTAAACTAGTTTTTATGCAAAACTTGTTCGATTTTAATTTTGTTTGATCCTATGGCTTAATATCACATATTAAACATATAAATTATCATCAAAATAATTTTAAAGTGGATCAATAAAAATTTAAATTATAACAGCCCCTAAACTTTATTGAAAAATAAAAGCCATTCACACCAAACACAATTATTCTTTTCTCAAAAGAATCATTTTTATTTTTTGTTTTATATATTTGATCACATACATCCAGAAATCAATATTTCTCATTCATGAACAATCAAATATGATATTTTAAAGTTCATGAAATAAATAACTCAAAAATAATAACTATTCCGTAAAATATAGAATTGTAGATTCATAGCAAAATCGAGGCTCTGATATCATGTTGTGAATTATTGGTTACATGCATCTCATACATGAGCAAAATTTAAAATTTTAACCAATAGATCTGTATTTTCCATGAATTTACAATATGCATATTAATGAGAATAAGAAAAATCACCTTTAATTTTTGTTGTACAGTTGATTTTCCTTCTCACCGGGTTGTCGCAAACCACAGTGTCCAAAATTGAACACCTCCAATTAGTAATCCGCACTAGAGAAGGAATAAATAAACCAAGAATGGAGAAACCACAAGGCTAGCTGAATTCCCTTAGATGCCATCAAGGGGGTGGCGACTAGGGTTTTTGAGAGAGAGAATTTCTTTTTCTCTTAATTGTTCACTTAACCCTAAAATGCCTATCACTTGGATTTTTATAGTTAGGTTAAAAATCCAACTTCATAATAGGATTGGACTCTTTAAAATTACTGAATAAATATTAAATGGGCTTCTGGAATTATTAATAATTTATTTGGGCTCAATTAAATTCAATTTAAATCATTTCATAAAAGACTATGCACAAAACCCACAAACTAGGGTCTTCATGCATACACTTGGATTTAATCACCCAAATGAATTCCAAATCCATCCAAATTAAATATGCAGGCTCCATAACACTTATGATATATATTTAATTTATTTTGGTCCAAGAATTAGACCTCTAAGACCTTCTATCAGGGTTTGGTGTGTAACCCTTCCTCTAGAGGGCTTTTGCGACAAAACCAATCTTCTGGGCCTCTTTTAATTTCACCAATGGATCTATTAATCATTATATCCATACTATAACACTTATAGTCCAATAATAATTAACTATGAAATACAATATTTCAATTAGGTCTATTTTATAGAACATGTTTAAATACTTCTACGAATAATTTTACTTAATCATAATTAAATAAACTCTTTAATTAATTATTCTCTTATTTACTTCTCTATTCTTATAATAATATCAAATATTATTATCCTTGTCATTTTACCATTTTATCCTTTTCTCTATATGTGTGTGACCTATTGGGTTCCTGTCCATATTGGCAGTATAATATGTAATTGTGAGTTCTATTCAAAACTCACATGATTTTAACTTCTTTAAATCATTTTATCAATCCCTATTGATATTTATGATACACTACTGTACAAGTCATGATTGGCCTCTAGCTAGGCATCATGACTATCCAAATATTAGGAAAGTCAAGTGGTTTGACTATACCCTTCCATAGAAACAGTTACCGTGCAATTACTCCTTTCACCACTCTTATCTCAATTAGATTCTGAGTATGAATTTCTGTCAACTCATATAAATCTAATTATGTATGTTCTATTAATTTATCCATTATTCCCAAAATGCTCTTCATGGATCCCTATCCATCTTGGCATATTACTCATGCTAGAAATTCTCTGAACAAGGTAATTATAGAATCATGCGAGATAACTTCCCTTAATAAATCTAGGATGGTGAATCCTTTGTCAATCACTCAACTATCTTCAAGTAGGTCATGATATACCCAACCTCCTAACTATATTCACCCCCAATTGGAAGTAATCAGTTATGAAGTCAAAGTATACCACTTGCTACTTAAGATAACCTTGGTGATCTCAAGTCTATGGATACTTGCATAACCGCTATGAAGAGATTCCTCACTAACATAGATTTAATATCCATGTGAGAAACTTGTTCTTCTAACAAGCATCCACGTGTTAGCTTTGATTATCTTCCATAATCATAGTTATGAAAATGACTGCTTGAACCATTCAAGAAGCATAACATGTGCTAGTCTATCCGAATTAACAATGTCCTATCTTGTTAATTCTATGACTAGGAATATTCAGATATTAACACATTTGCATGCAATAGACATCTCACATCATGAACACTTTTATGATTACCTTAGCTCTGTGTTTATAATATCTAGGACTTCATTTAATAATTTATGATTTACAAACTCATTTATTTAAACATATCATTAATAAATGAATAATGCCTTTTATTAAGAATATAAGTTCATATATATGAAATACATCCCTATTACATAGGCTCTAGGGCATACTCTCTAACAATTTCAAGCATATATATTTTTGCCCATATTGATATTCATATATTCTAGCTACATTAATTTATAATCCATCATATTGCATCCTATTGCATAGTTGTATGTGTGTGTGTGTGTGTGTGTGCATGTTCATAGTTCATCGTGGTAGTGCAACTCTACTATCAACATACAATTCAATAAAGTAAACACTTATATATACATGTATGCATTATCTAATGGAAATATTATAGACCATGCATACCCATATACATATTTTGGTACAAGTTCATATATATAGGCATTTGTAGCCCCCATATGCTTATGTTTTAAGGAATATTATGTCCCATTATAAGCACAGCACATGAGGGTAGTCTAATGTGATAGAAAAGGGGAAGAACAATCATAAATAGAGGATAAAAACCTGCTATCACGAGCGCGACAGTAGGCGGAGAGCCACACGAAATTTTCCCTGTTCCTAAAATTCTACCAACTGGGTTAAAAATCTAACTTGTATTGTGATTCGGACCTACTAAATGACTTTTTATGGAAAAATGATCTTCTACAAATTTTTTCTTATATGTTTATATTTTCTAAAACATTAAAAGTAATTCAATTTGGACATTTAAATCTCCAGATATTCATAAAACAATGTAGACTGCTCCGAATGATAGAGCAGCAAACATAGTTAGAGTTCAAGCTTAATTTTGACTATCATAGGAGAAGAAAAAGACATTGATCTCTTCTTGTGACATTCCATTTTATGAATCTAGTTTCTATTCCAACTAGAATTACTCAATTTAGGGCTCTCAAATGCCAGATATAGGCAAAATAGTCCAGATAGGTCCACTGAACCTAAAGATAGATTTTGCTAACTAAAACAAATAGGTTTTCATTTTGGTTTTTATGCCCAACTAACCATCAAACCCATGAATTATTACATTATAACTCTAAAATTAACATTTATAATCACTAAATACATATATATAACACTTACAAAATAATACCAAAGTTCCCATACCTCTATGATAACCACTTTTTATAAGCTTTTTCCTTTTCTTACTCCTTGCCTTAGCTTCTTTCTCTTCCTTCATAATAAATTGTATATTCTTATACCTAAAGATTCATCTAGTCCCTCAAATTAATATTTAATTATGAGAAACAATATAAGAAGAGAAGAGAGGATCTTTACCTTTAGAAGACTAACCACTAAAATTTCTCTCCTCTCAAAAGCTATGGTTGGATTTTAGGGGTTATTTAAGGGTTAGGATTGATGGATTTTGGGGAGAAAATGGTGTCCTTTTTATCCCTTAAAGTGGTCAGGCAACACCTCCTTTAATTCATGGGTTTTCTCCTTTTCTCTAGACATTTCTAGAAGGGTAGATGTCTTGCTCCTATTAGTCCACTTGTTGACTTCATCAAAAATTGCATTTGACTCCTTTCTTTCCCTCAAATTCATGTTTCTTCCCCTTAACTCTCTCTTTTACCTTTCAATTGGGTACCTTAACTTACATTCTCTCAAAATTAATCGCATAAACAACTTAATTTAAAATGACCATTTTAGCCTTTTATCATTTTAAGCAATTACCTTTATGTCCTCAACCTATAATTCATTGACTAACCCAACATATAGCAATAATATTATCTTTGAAATACATATGCATTCTCCTAGGGCCTTAATAAGGGTGTCACATATCCACTAGGGAATCACTAACTTGCCTTAAGTCATCCTAGTAAACATACTTTCTTGAGGTATGGTTGTCCCTTGCTTAGTAATTCTTTGCTCTTAATATCATTCTTATGGCTTTTGATGTGTTCATATCAAAACTTCTCTTCCTCTAAAAGATAGCAATAGTTGCTTTAGTTTTCTTGTTGTTTATGTAGTGAATATACACCCCTTGGTGGGATTTTGGGTACTTGATGTTAAAGATATTGGAAGTTAATGTATTGTTTATTGAATTAGGCCCTTTTTCTCTTTGTTTTCTCTCTCTCTCTTTTCGTTATTATTATCATCATTGTTATTACCTTGCTTTATTATGGCATAATTATTTACAAGTTTTCATTAATTGCATGGCATTCACATTCATTCATTTTCTAAGCAAAGGAAGCATAAATAATATAAGACATACATGACAAAATAAGTTATATACAACTCTATTTTTATATACATCATAAATTTTGATAAAGTAAAACTCCTTAAATACAACAAATTAATTAGTCACTATAAAGGCCCTAGCCCTTATGCTTGGCGGTATGCTGATCTTGATGGCAATTTGAATGCTGGCAACCTGGGAGGTTGGGCTGGAACCATGGCCTAAGGCATTAGAGGTGGCTGCTCATCTGCTTGCTCAAACACAAACCTAAAACTTGAAAGCACTGAAGTCAAAGGCTGTGGGATCTATGATATCACATCTATGAGTCTCTCTAATCCATGCCCTACCTGAAGGACTGCTCGAGAGTGGATCTCTAAATATCTTATCAAATCTCCTCTCAAGTACCTGATGTACCTCCTCAACTGCTCATTAGTCTCTGTCATCGTCTTTCTAGCTTTAGGAACCACTACCTCGATACGAGTGCCTTATTCTCTGAGCTGGGTGAAGGAGTCATCTACTACCTACAACGACTCATCAAACTTGAGCCCTCCAGCTTGTATGTTTGTCCTGAGGCCCTGTACTTCTATCTGTAATGCCTGGATGGCTACTAGTAGTTCATGTAAAGGCTGCCTAATCTAGTACAATAGGATTGAGATCACACTTCTCCTGAGTCTCAAGCATTGTAAGTAACCTGTGCGGGCCCTCTTGCCCATCTATGGGCTCTAACCATTGTTTTGGTAAGGCTGCCTACAAATCTATGTACATGCTCTCCTAGATGGACTTTCCGAAATGGTCTTCATCCAACCTAAGTGATATCAGCAACTTCGTAATAATTTCTCCTACACATATCTGTGTACTAGCATGGTGCTTACTCTGGTTAGGTTCGCAATAATCTTATGAGTGATGTCTATACACTGTCCCACCTGTATCCCCCATAGACTGGTAACGTCTATCGAGTTGACATTACCTGGACTCTCAGCACATCGAGGTAAGAGGTAGATAAAACCCTCTACAGGTATCTATAAATCTGAAGAGCTAGCATTATACTCTTTGCCTTATTTGAATCATATACCACTCCAGGCAATGTCATAGCCCTCCACCTATCTCTATCCATTACTCTAGAGGGTGTTACTGTGCTTGGCCTAGTAGAAAGCCCCATGGCCTCTACGAATCTATACCTGGTGGTGATGTACAGTCTCCCTAGGGCTTTAAATCGGAGTGCTCCCTCCTGGGTGTCAGACCACAGATATCCCCCTTAGCACAAAGTGGTCAATACCTCTCTAATCACATCTGTATATGTCCTAAAAGCTGGTGTGAAGAAGTCAGTCCTACTGGCATTGGCTAATAGCCTGTCAACCTCCTGTAACAAACTGAAGTCCTTCAAGAACTGCCTAGACATGTATCAATTAGCTCTGTATCGAACTTGACTCAAGGCTCTGTATTTGTCAGCCTACTCAAGCATCATATATGCCGGTACTAGCTATGAAGGCTGGGGATGCATTGTCCTACGAGGCATCCTATAAAATATGACATGTTAGTTTATGTTTGACTTAAGTTATAGATAACATAAGGATTTAAATATTTACAACCAATTTACACAAGCAATATTTAGGAAACATATGTTTTTAGCAATCATGCATGAAAAATAAGGCAAAAGCAGTCATTGCATGCTTTACAAAAAATGAATTTCAGCAACATTTCAGCTAGGAATGAGGCTGCCCCTTGCACAAAAGACATATTTAAGCAACATATAGGTTGTCACAACCACTAATATTATATTTCATGCTTTTTGAGAAATTTTGACAAAATTTCGATAGCATTCCGGTTAGGAATGTGACTTCCCCCTGCTCAGAAAGACACATTTAAAGTAATGGCAACATAACATAGGCCCTCAAGGCTGCTAAATAACACCGATATCAATATTTTATGCTTAACGAGAATAATAAAGGTAAGACAAAAATTCGGTAGCATTTCAACTAGGAATGACACTACCTTCATGTACAAATATCAAATTTAAAAACAAATAATAAGGCACAGACCATTTAGGCCACCAAACAACACAAATCCTTGATATTCATGCTTGGTCTAATAGAAAAGAAGATTTCCTCTAAAATGTACATTACTATCTAGAGATAACATGTTACAGGTTTTATGTGCTCATACATAAGGTATCTCTACAGTGGCATGCAAAAAAACTTGGTATCTACATTATGTTACTTACACTACTAGGCATTATTTAAAAATCAAGTATAACAACAAAAATACATTAAATACAAATACAATAGCAAGTGCTCGTGCCCATCATGCTTAGAACTAAAGCTTTTTAGCCTATTTTACATTTTAACTTAAGAGAATAATAAAAGAAAGGAAAAAATACAAAATTATTAAATTATACTTACTTGGGAAGAGCATATAGAAAAAGCATAAAATTTAGGCTTCCTGAAGTGCACCTCACTCTTAGGTGTTCGTAGGCACAAACAAATCAAGAATTCGGACTTTGGATGAAGGAGAAAAGCTTGAAAATTATTAAGAGGATTCGTTCGCCAGAAAAAATAGAAATTTAAAATGGAAAAATGAAAGAAATGGCCTTTATATAGCTGAAATCAAGTGAGGATGGGAAGTCCATCCTTCACTTGGGGACAAATGGGATGTATAGGTTGTCCCCTCCCTTAAGTCTAAAAGACCATTTTGCCATTTGCTTTTATTTTTCTCCTATTTTTCACATTTTAACTCTGTTTTCATCAATTTTTGGACTATTTTTCTCAATTTTTCATTCTCTATCCATCTAAAATTAATTCAAAATATTATTAACATTCTTTTTATGGGTTTCAATATTAATTTTTCAAGATTTATAGAGTTTAATTACATTTTATTATACACATGTGCCCAAAATTTTGAAATACCCCCTAAAATTAATTTTTTCTCCATGAAATATTGATTTTTGTGTCCATCTCTTCCTTTTGGCCATCCCTAAGGCATTTTTTAGGATTTTTTATGTATATTAGATTTTTATGCCTTTTATTTTTAATACTTGTTTTATGCAGTATTTGTGCAACATTTGACATGTTTTGTTACTGTATATGCACAGTTGTACCTATAATCAACTTGTTTATAGGTGTAAATTACGTAGATATTTTATCACCAATGCTAACTAATTTGTTTGTTTGTTCTTTCAAGTAATTGGTATATTTATGCTCGTGGAAGACGCATAATGTTTGCATAGGAAGTCATGCTCCCACCTTGGCTGACCTCTTCATCCGGATTACCTCATTATTTTTCTCTTATTTATTATGGTTATTATGTTGTCTTATTCTCTTATTGTTTTTTATTATTATTTTGGATGTGTTATTTTAGGGATGTAATAGGTAGTAATAAATGATTTTTACATGTTTAACGATAAAATTTCACTTTAAATCATTTTTACTAATTAATTCGATTTCCTTTAATAAATATGGACTAATGTCCAGTTTTTTAGTCCAAATTCACAATATAATAAAATTTTTTTTGTAAATTCTCATAATTGAACCAACGTTCCCAAACTAATTAATGGCCCATTTTATGTATGATATTTATATGTTGTTCTTTTGTATATTATTTGGGACGATTTGCTTATGTAATAATCTTTAAGTAGGCCTTTATTTATTTACCACTTTCTTTATTTGATTGGGATGTTTACTTAAAGTCTATTGCTTGCATCGTATGAGAGAGAGGAGGGAATTAATTCTAAAGCTCGATTATAAAACAACACCTAACCAAAATGCCTAATAAGAGGGATGTCCCGAACACCATTCTCTATTTAGGCATCAAAATAAGGTAGAGATTTAATTCCCAACATTTTGTTGGGTGGCGACTTCATGATACCTACCTCTTTGAGCCCACTAGTAGATACATTCATAGGTTGATAGTCAGTAATAATTAGGACTTAATCCTTTTTATTGTGAGATGGCCAATTTATGATCAAAAGTGAGCATCTTCCGGTCTTGAGCCCTAAAATCGGGCCCTCGAGAATCCAACTGAAATGAAGGGCAGGCTCCAGCATGCGTCACAGCATTGATCTACCCTATAAGGCTTGTCATGACTAGGCATCTTCAACATGAGTTCTAGTCAGTTTAGGATGCCAGTGATTGGCTCAGTCGTTCTATAGATGTCGATACCAAGTTTAGGTATCCCTAGTTATTTGTTACTTCTGTGGCCATGGATGGAGAGCTGGGATGTGTTCTTCTTTACAGACTTCGTCGAGCCACCTTTTATGTCTCTACTCGATGTGTTCGCCAATTTGGAGATAGGTAGGACATTGTTAGGTAACCTTTGGGCTTTCACAAAGGCATCCTTATGCTTACCTTGTAATGGAATATTATTAGAGGATCTGGACTCAGCTTTCAGTGAGGACCACTATTTCTGACGTAAGTACTTGTGATTTCACTACCTCTGACTTATACAAGTGATGGGTCACTAGTCCAACTGCTAAAAATAGACTTTCTCACTTAAGGCACCTGGATAAAAAAAGGGATACAATATTGATAGATTAGATCAGACATTTTCATAGATGATGTTTTTGCTTTTATTGAACATATGATAGAAAATGTTACTTTCAGATACTTAGATGACATTTATAAATACATACATGATATTTCATTTCTAATTTCGGTACACATGATCAGTATTTGACTTTATCTCAATGGCATATATTATTCAATCTCGAAATAAAACTTTACAAGCATCATAACTCCTATCATCAATCAGCCTTTTTGGGTTTTCTTGATTGATTATTTTCTCTCAGCCTCTAATTTTACCCAGGATACCTTTTTTTAGTTTTCACCATAGTCAAGTGCCCAATTTTAGCAAGGCTCTCATTTTTCGATTTTCAACCCTATAGGGAATTTACTCTCTTCTTTTTCTTTTTTAGTCTTTAGCCATGAAACCTTTTCAAATAATGACATTAATAGGTTCTTGAAATTCATTGCCATTATTGTCTGAAAAATAGCAGCACCTTTAAATAACAACTTCTTAAGCATAAAAGGTCCTTTCCACATGGGCCTGAATTTGCCTCGGATGTCCGAAATCCCTGGCCTCATATGTTTGAACACTAAGTCTCTTTCTTTCAAAGGGTGTTTCCTAACTTTCTTTCCAAATAAACAGGCAAACCTCATATGATAAACTTGATTGTGATAATATGCCCTCATTCTTTCCCTAACAAGCAAATTAAGCTACGATAGTCTCTGTCTAACCCATTATGTTTCTGGTATCTCAGCCTCCAGAACAACTCTCAAGGACTGATGCTTAATTTCTACCCGCAATACTACTTGTGTTCCATAAACCAAAGAAAATGAAGTCGCTCCTGTTGAAGTTATAGTTGTGATCCTATAACCCCATAAGGCAAAGGGTAGCTTATCAGCCCAATCCTTGTAAGTTTACACCAGCTTGGCTAGAATCTTTTTTACATTCTTTTTAGCTGTTTTAACTGCTCTTTTTGCTTAAAATCTATAAAGAGAAGTGATGTTGAGCCCCATATTTAATAAGCATTTGTCTAGTTTTACTAGAGAACTACAGTCTATTGTCTAAAACCACATGATGAGGTAAACCATATCTGTATATTAGATTTTTCTTGATGAACTTGGCAATATCCTGTGCATCTACTTTTTTGAAGGATTCAGCTTTTATCCACTTAGTGAAGTAATCGATGGCTACTATAATGAATTTGTGTCCATTTGAGGCAGGCGGATGGATCATTCCCATGACGTCTATTCTCCATACGGTAAATGGCCATGGCAATGTGAGGTTGGATAGTTCAAATACAAGAAAATGTCTTAGATCTATGTACTATTGGCATAGTTAGCACTCTCTGACATACTCAAAGCAGTCAGTGTCCATCATAAGCCAAAAGAAACCCTACCTCATAATCTTTTTTGCCAAGGCTAACTTGTTCATATGGCCCCTACATCATCTCATATGTACTTCCTCTATTACTTTATTTGCTTCCTTCTCATCTAAGCATCTTAATTGAATTCCATCAAGCTATCTTTTATAAAGCACTCCTCATATAGTAATAAACTGAGCCGATAGCTTGTGAATCATTCTTTGTTCTTTATTAGTTGCTTCCTCAGGGAACACCAACTTTTCCAAGTAATTCTAAATATCATAATACCAAGGCTTTCCGTCATGTACCTCAATATCCATGATCTGTTCCTTTCCAAAGCATGGCCTATCAGAGCTCAAAACTAACACAGGTTTCATAATCACTCCTCTCAAATTATCCCATATGGACACCAGGGTAGCTAAGGCATTTGCTAATTGATTTTCCTCCTTAGGCACATATCCAAAAGTGCAAACCTCAAACTGACTGCTCAAAACCTTCAAATATTTGAGATAAGGTAGCAAGCGTTCTTCTTTCACTAACCATTCACCCCTCACTTGGTAAACCATTAAAGATGAATCTCTAAACAGTTCTACAGACTTTGCCCCTACAGCCAATAAAGCCTCTAACCCAAAAATGCAAGCTTTATACTTTGCTTTATTATTCATGGCCTTGTATCTCAACTTTTTAGCTAATGGCATCCTTTCTCCCTCCGGGGTAATCAAGATCACTTTTACTCTTTCTCCTTTATTATTAATAGCTTCGTTGAAATACATCTGCCAACCTTGAACTATTATGGCTGCTATGTTTTCATTAGCAATTCATAAGTCATCTCTTTACCTTCTAAAGGCTGATCATCTATGAACTCTGCCGCTACTCCTCCCTTAATGGCTTTGCTAATGATGTATTCTATGTCAAATTCTTGCAAGAGAATCAACCATCTTCTTATATTTCCTAAAAGTGAAGGGGCTTTTTATAGGTGTCTAATCCTATAAGAATGGAAGTAGTGCCTTAACTTTTTTTATGCCTATATGACTACCAAACAAATCTTTTCAACTTTTATGTATTTTACCTTGTAAGGGAAGAATTTCTTGCTGAGATAGTATACTACATACTCAATCCCAAAATCATCTTCTTGTGCCATCATAGCCCTCACTGAACTATTTTCTATTGCTAGGTACAAAATTAGAGATTTTCCTATCTAAAATGGTCTCAACACTGGTGGATGCAATAGGTAATCCCTGATGGTATCGAACACTTTCTAACAATCCTTATTCCAAACCACGGGCTGATCATTCCTGAGTAACTTAAAGATCGATTCACAAATCGACATTAACTTGGCGATAAACCTACTTATGTATTGGATTTTGTCCAAGAACCCCCTGACTTCTTTTTCCTTCTAGGGTACTGGCATCTCTCTGATAGCCTTTACCTTATCAAGATCTACCATTATACCTCTTTGGCTCATGACATGACCTAAAAGCTTACCTAAAGTAACCCCAAATATACACTTCTTTAGATTAAGGCAGAGATTGTACTTGTTAACCTTCTAAAAGAACTTCTCTAATGCTTCGAAGTGACTTTCTCTAGTAACTAACTTGATTATCATGTCATCTACATACACCTCTACTTCTTTGTGGATCAAATCATCTAAGATCTTAGTGGCCATTCTTTGATAGGTAGCTCCTGCATGTTTAAGTCCAAAAGGCATGACCAGGTAGGCATATGTCCCCCATTTGGTTATGAAACCTATTTTGATCCTTTCCATTATTTTGTTTAGAATCTAATAGTACCCTGCATATCCATCCACAAAACTGTATATGGCATAGGCGACTGCACTATCGACTAAAACATCTATACAAGGCAAAGGAAAGTCATACTTGGGACAGGCTTTGTTCAAGTCTCTATAATCCACACAGACTCTTACCCTTCCATCTTTTTTGCTACATGGACTATGTTTGCTAACCAAGTAAGGTTCCACTAAGAACTTAGCCTCTATTTTCTTTCTGACTTCTTCCTTAACTTTCTCAGCCCATTTTGGCCTAAATCTTGTAAGCTTCTATTTAACTGATTTATAACCTAGATATGTCGAAATGACATGTTTTGAATTTCTCGGTCTATTCCTGGCATGCCTTTGTAGGTTTAGGTATAGACTTTTTCATATTTTTCAGTATTTTCTCAAAATTTTCTCTCTTTAGGAGTTATATTTGATGCTAGTAAAATTTCTTTTGGGTTTTCTTTAGTTTCAATATTGAATGAACACATGTTTGTCGAGTTAATTTCAAATATAAATGCTTCATAATCATGATCATACATATTGAAATCAGAAGAAACATCACACAAGTAATCAAAATTGTTCATCTCATTAATGTAATCAAAAGAGCAAACATTGTTCTTATCAAAATGTTCAGGAATATAAACAACATTAATAAAAGTCCCTTCTTCAATCTTGTCAACATCAGGCATCTATTCAGCCTCTAGTTTAGCTTTAGGTGGCTCCTCGACCTACATCTTCTCTTTTCCTTTCAATTTAGTGGCAAATAGCTTCTCTGTCATAACTTCTTCTCATGCTTCTTTATCCCAGTCTGAATAGTGCAGTAGAATTTCCTTATCCAAAAACCTTCAACTGGTTTGATGATTCCTTATTCCTAATTGAAGACATTATTGAATAGATCAAATCTTGGTACTAGCTCACCTCCTATCATCTGAGGCTTATTCTCCCCACAATAAAGAGATAGTCTTAAGGCTAGTATAAAACTCTGAGAAATATGAGGAATTCCTTTCACTACTTCCTTCTCTTTACCCTTCTTACTTAAACCTATAAAGCCTAACCCCTTTTTATCTTTCTGACCCTTATCAGTTATAGTAGTCTGAAGTCCTTGAGAATTCTTGCCTAAACCATCACCAGGTAAGAAATTTATCCTTTTAAGCATATTGATTACTTAAAGACTATCAGAAAGATTATCCTCATTTTCTCCATCTTTAATGACTTCCATATGAAACCCACTAAATGGCCATTTGGCAATTTCGTGTGTAGACACTTGATTCTCCCTTGTCATTTTAATAGTGACTACTTGACCATTATAGGGAATCTTAATCATCTGGTGCAGTGTGGAGGGTACTCCTTCTAGCTTATGAAACCATGGTCTCCCAAGAAGTACAGAGAAAGTTGTTGGGATAGGCAAAACCACAAACTCAGCTTCAATCTCAATGGGGTCCTGTATTCACCATAGCCTTAAAGGTCCTAGTAGCTTACCTTTTAGAGTTATCATAAGTAGAAATAGTCATATCAGACTTGTTTAGCATGTGCTTATTCAACCTGAAAGCTAAAATTACTACCAAAAGGTAGACATTAATAGAGGATCCATTATCTATCATCACATAATGTAATTCCCATTAACCTGAACTTTGATGTAAAGAGGACGATTGTGATTTCTTCCTTCTGCGAGCAAGTCACCATCAGAGTACACTACATTCTCCCCAATTCCCCCTCCCCACAATTCCTCCAACCAAATTCAGTAATTTAGAGGTTGAAATGGTGGTAGCAATAATAGTTTCACTCAAGGCCTCTACCAATTTCTATCTATGCAAAAGAGATTGCCTTAGCAAATCCCAAATACATATCTAAGCTTGTGTCTTCTTTAATTGTTTGATTATTTGATCATCCTTAATTTCCTTCTCTGTTGGTAGTGCGACAAGAGCCAGCTACCTTTGATATCTGGGGCCACTCTCCCACTTCTTGTGACTACCTTCACTCCCTCTTCTTCCTCTAATTCTTTTTCATCCTTATTGGTTGAACTCTAGATGTCAATAGGCACTAAAGCTCCCTTATCCTCACTCTCCATAGAGGTATCCCAATAGTTAATTATAAAAACTGGCTGATTTTCCTCAACTGGCTTTGTTACTTTTGGGGTGGGGTGAGTAATGACCAAGTACTCATTCCTATATAGATCTTTCATCATATACAACTCAATCAAGCTGGACTGGATCATGTAGACAGGCAGGGGCACGACATTGTACCCTCCCTTCTTCTTTTTGTCCCTTTTTTCAGGGTTTGAAATCTACTTGCTATCTATTAAGTTTTGAATTTTGTTCCTCAAAGTGCGATAATAATCAGTCAAATGCCCTATGTGTTGGTGATATGCATAGTATTGATCCTCCCTATGGTAAGGTAACCTCTGGCTCTATACGGGCCTTGACAGTAATAGCTGGAGCTTCCCTTTTTTAACCAGCCAATTTAACACCTAAGACAATTATTTTCCTATGTTAGAATAATGCCTCTGCTAGCTAGCCTCTGTAATGGATACCTCTACGGTCCTTCCAGCTCTGTTCTGACCACTATTATTCCCAAAAGCCTTGTTACCACCAAAGTTCCTTCTCGCATTTTCACTACTCGCTCTTTTAGCTAAATACTCCCCTTCAACTTCTATAGCTATATCCTTCAAGGACTCCAAGTCTTTCAGACCCTTCATTTTTAAACCATCTCTCAAGTATTGACTCACATTTTGAATAAACAAACTAATGATCAGTCGTGTTAAGTTTCCTTTTCATCTCCATCATCTTATTCCTTCATCAGGTGAGATACTCATGAAAGGACTCGTCATGCTTCTATTGGAGTAACTCAAGGTCCTTCAAGGTGACTTCCATTCTCGTATTACTTGAGAAATTCCTCTATCAATAGGTCCCAATCCTCTTTAGTCTGCCTATCCAAATTGTGATACCAGTTTATCGCAGTCCCAGTCAAGCTCGAGCAAAAGTATTCTGCCTTCTATTTCTTGGATAGGGTGGTCCCCTTTATGATCAACGTGTACTGCTTAATAAGGGCTGAAAGGTCAAAGGTACCATCAAACCTGGGTTAGTCCGACATCTTGAACCTTTGGGGCAATGGTTCATCCCCCTACCAGCAGAAAATAGCCTGGATATAGCTTCTATCTTCTCCTCCATCTTTTTAAAAGCTATATCCTCAGCACTAGAACCCCTTATTCTCATGTTCATCACTAAAGGAACATAATCTTTGTCCTCTTCCTCTATGAAATCATCCTCAGGATCATGCTTCCTCTCCCTTCAAGGTGGATCTTGAAGCACAATAGTATCAGCTAAGGTAGCATTTCCAACATGAGTCGGCTTTGCTATCTCGTGAGCAGGTACTACGGGCTGAGTTTTAGCATTAGGTGTTACAAAAGCCACTATTCCACCAATCATAGATAACATCCACTCTTCAAATTCTTGCAGGTGTGTATCCAACCTCTGATCCAAATTATCCCTTACTATTGAAGGAGTAACATTCGTCTTTTCCCTCAAAAACAAAAACTTTGTTACGGTATCATCAACAACCCTTCCAGTCTCATTTTCCCTTTCGATCTAATTCACTTCGTCATTTGCCATTTTTGAACTTATTTCTTGGCTACTTTCCAGTGACTGATTGAAACCCAAATCTAAAACTAAATCTAACCTTAGTAAATTGGATATAGACCTTCAAACCAGGTGCCCGTCTAACCCTTTGGACCACCTAAATGAGTCTATGATGGCTGCAAGATTTAAATTTTAAGGATAATTCATGATAAATGATGCATGAATGCAATGTATGGTTTCATTAGACATCAATCACAAACACATACAAGCATAGACAAAGCCTTCCAACTTTATTACTCCCACACTAAAGATCGTGCGGTCTCTTTCTTAGGTGGGCTTAGCCCATGGATCATCAAGAGATCCGATGGACACACATGGTGCATGATGAAAAATTGATAGCATAACCTTTATAATTAAAAGCACAGGCATATGAGTTTTGACCATTGTATATTTTCCCTAACTCACGTAGATTGGGTAGGGCCTGTCGGGGAATGGCAGCCTTTGACCGGTACCCTCATAATTTGTTTGAGTTTGGTCAATACATGAAGGTCCACATAATAAGTAGAAGTTATTATGGTTATACAACCTAGAGGAAGTTGCTATTGTCATTACATGGGCTTTAGTTAAAGGTCCTGAAACTTTAGGGCTACCCAAGCATGGTCCCCGCCAATAGGTCTAGCTCATCACAAGCATAACAACTGATGGGTCACCATTTTATATACCATTCGGTACTAGACTTAGGCTAGTGGGTCTCCTTGATACCTCCCTACATTAAGTGAATGAAAGGCATGCATCAGGATAGCATCGAGGCTAAAAAGGGATGCCTAACTTAATTCTAAGGCTTTAAGATGTATGCAAGAAGTACAATTTAGAAAGGAGATATGATTAATAACAAAATCCAATTATAAATAACTTAACTAAGATGCTTTTTAGAGCAAGGTCTCTTTAGTCCCCAGTGGAGTCACCACTGTGACACACGTCGAAGACCACCCTTTGTTTTTGGGTTTGCTTTTGGAGGCCCACTTTTAGGGCTCAAAATTGAAAGAGTCTTACTTTTAATCATAAACTAGCCATTTCACAATAAGAAGGATTGAGCCCTAATTATTAATGACGGTCAACCCATGAAGACGTCCACTAGTGGGCTCAAAGAGGCAGGTATGCTCATATCTTTGTTCACTTAACCCTTAATCTTTTCTTTATAATGCACCCAAGGTATGCTCATATACTTCTAGGGTGTAAGTAGGGGCCTTACATAGATACCATATGGGTATCAAATCACTAGACATAATTATAGTGCCAACACTAAATACTAAATAGTATTAAATCACCATCCCATATATATATCCATGATTGTATCCAATTTAAGCATAACATTAAGGTTTCACTTACTATTTCATTTCATATTTTAATCACTCATGTATTCAATATACATTTCATTATGATGTTTATATACGTATATGCCATATGCTCATAGCCAATATCGGTGCATGTATACATATCAATCCTACACATTCATTCATTCATTCATTCATTTTACATATATACATACTCTTAAGTATTCTTGATCCCTAACAACACTCATGTAATCATCAACACATAAGTTACATACTTTACTTGAAAAAGATTACATACCTTTAAGTAACAATAAGCCTACATATATTAGTGTTAGGCCTAAATGCATGCCCTTTCCTCTATCATCATATTTTAGTGTTAACATATAAATATATGCCTAAATAAAATCATAAAATATATATTCATGTTTATATATTTTTGCCATATACTTATAATCAATAAAAATACATAAATTCATTATAAACATGTATTTCACTATGTACTTACTTTAGTCAATCAAGTAGTTCAATTTATAATCACTTATTTGACATAGTGTATTTACAAATTTCCACAAAAATCTAAGAAAATTTGGATGTGATTTGGTAATGATTAAGAATGAAAAACTTATATTAGGGCTGAAATAGGATATTGCATGGCTGTTAAGATCTATATGACGTTCATTTAGGTTAATTTCTAGTGAAATTCATGTTATAAAATGGATGTTACATGGCTATTAAGGTATTTCAGTTTTTAAAATTCAAGATTCTATAGAAAACAAATGTAAAATCATTTTTTGAGGATTCACACACTCACTTACAACTCATTCATTACATTAAAAGATTTTTTAAAATCATATTTTGTCATATTTAAATTTAATTTTTCCAAAACTTAAGTTTTCCATATATACATCTTTGAAAAAGGAAAGAAAATTTCTCAAATATTTTCTAATTGTTGAATTTCATCTAAGGAAAGAAAAATCATATTTCTTTCACTTAAGAAAACATTTTTGCAAATATTTTCATAGTCAATAACTATTTTATTTGGGCTATAAAAAGATATTATATTGAAGTGTTCTAATATGTAAGTGAAACACATTTGCTTTTAAACTTTTAATTGTTGTAAGTTTCCTCTCATCATCATGAACTATCATGATTATATATCCTTAAATGATTATATTTTATATTGTAATTATGTTTAGTAATGTTTACTAGCTTAAAAATGTGAGATAATGTGAGATTAGATTGCTAGAGCTTAAGGAAAGAAATTAGTAAGTGTTTAGGCCTTTTAGTTTGGAAAAAAGGTTAAGTGTTTGGGTTCTTTTGCTTTGGAGAAAGGGTTAAGTATTTGTAGGTCTTTTTCTTGGAAAAAATACTTGTTAATTACATATATAATTGACTTTTGACTCTTACCCGCTAAATAGAGTCACATTAAAAGAGAAAAGATTTTAATACAAATTGTCTTAAAGAGAGGATGTAGGTAAAGACCAGATCTCTATAAATCATTATGTCAAATATCTCTATTCCTTACTCTCTTTTATTTATCATGCTCTATATATTTATGATGTTCTATATATGTCTGTTATATATATGTCATGTTTTATAGAACATATTCATAATCCATCTGTGTTCTACGATATGATTAGAGTGTATTTTGGCATAAGCTATTTTAGCTTCTATTAAGTTGATTTTTGCTCATAAATAATTTTGTCCATACATGTATAAATTATTGGAAAAATATTGACTAAAAATATTTTGAATAAATTGTATGAAATGGATTTATCATGGTTTTAAATCTCTACTTTTACATTGCATCTGCTCTAATTTGTTTTAGTTTATGAAAAATTGTAATACTCTATTCATCCCCTTCTAAAGTATATATTTTGGACCCATAACATGTACTTGTAACTTGTACCTAATAAGCAATAAAAATTTAGATTAAAAGGATTTATTTAAATAATTTAGAATAGATAGTACTTATAAGTAGCAAAGTTTTCCAAATGATTACATTTTCTAAAATTAAACTTGTTTTTAACTTAATCTACCTTTTTCTACCATTTCTTGCAAGCCAGATGATCGGTGTCTAGCAAGTATACTAGATCAGCTAGTAATATAGAAAAATAAATTTAAAAGCCAAAGGATTAAGAAAGTTAGATTTTGGAAGGAGAAATTATGCTAAAGAATTTCTAAGTTTAATTATGATTTTAGATTAAACTAAATTTATTAAATAAGTCAATAAATTGAAAAAAAAATTAAAGTGCAAAATTAATTAATAATAGATATTAACAGATTTAATGATAAAAATCAATTACCAAAACCTTTTGCTAAGGGAACTATCCTCCTCTTTTCCGACTGAAATTGACCCTACTCAAAGATAACACAAACTCGTTATGGAAAATCCAACTGAATTCAGGCCTCTTGCTCAAAATGTCATTTTGAATAATTAAACTCTTCGGTTATGAACAACCTAAAAACTAGAATTTATCCCAATTTTAAATTCTTAGATTTCAATTAAATCCCTTTTCAGAACACTCAATTTCTATCTATTCAAAATTTAGATTTCTTAAACCTAATTGTACTTGCGATCATAATCTCCTATCCATATTTTAGAACACAAAAATTATTGAACACGATAATGTTAGAATAAGACATGTATATTAATGATCAACATTCAAATTTAAATCCAATCATCTATTCGATACATCAAACATGAATCTAAAAATAACCAAGAATACATATAAGCATAAGAATAATGAAATTACTAAATTTGTATTGAATTAAACTCAATTAAGAGTCATAAGAGCAGGAAAATGAGGATTCAAAAATCCCTCAACAAAAGAATAAAACTATTCATTATTCATTATGTAAATCGAATAAATAAATACAAAAACATAAACTATATACTCATGAATAACATCTAACTTCTTCAATCTCCAACTCTTAAACTAGAAGAAGAAAGCTCAAAACTAACCATAAGTATAGATGTCTAAGACTACTCAACCTTGCTTAAATAAAAACAAAGTAAAAACTTACAATAATGAAAGAATAATTGAATGAATGATGAAAACTAACTAAAAAAACCCTAAAATAACAAAGTCCAACCACCACCCAACTTCCTATCTGCCACTAAAAAACTTCCCGAAATTTTCAAAAGTTCCAAATCAATCCAACTGAGTCACAATCCATCTCAGTTGGGACCCATACTTCTGCCTTTAAAAGTTACGAGTGACTTGGCTGAGTCACAATTCATATTAGCTAAGTACAATGCTTCTGGACTATTATAGCTTTCTACCAATAGTCCGGCTAAGTCACCCTTTATTTTAGTTTGTTTGATCTTTAAAATCTGAAAAATCAACACAAATCAATTCCAAAATCCATAATTTCAATGCACAAGCAATTTAAAAATAAAATAAATAAAATAAACTCAAAATAGACTTAAAAGACACATAAATAAAGGAATAATTTGGAGTTATCACCAAATATGACTAATCTCTTTATACTTTTAAATGGACTATTTTTGCAACAATTCAGAAGATTTCTTTCTGATAAAAAATTGCATTTTTTAATATATACGTAACGTAATGAAAAATAAATAGTGATAATGTAAGAAAATTGTGAAAAAGATATTTCAATGTACATTTTGAAAACATTAGTGAAGCATGAACTCCTTAATAATTTGTTAAAAAATAAATAAGAAAATTTAGATCTAACAAAGAATTGAAACTCATGTGTAGATACATTTATAAAATGCAGGTTTTTCTCTCAAACATGTTTTCATATAGATATTCACCAAAATTTATCTCCCCAACTAATGCTAGCACACTATCTAATGAAAAAGTTAAATTAAAGGGAATTGTTATGAAAAATTCAATTAGACATATATATTACTTCAATAATTTGTTTAAAAAAGTGAAAATTCAATTTATCTTTCAAATTGAAACTCATTGGCAATACAAGGGAAAAAATAAACAATATAGATCAATAAGACATTATTTAATTTTAATACCTAATTTGCTAAATGTTAATCAAACAAAAAATTATGCAAAGCAATGTCAATCAAACAACTATAAACTTATTGACTTTGTTTTTATATGAAAAATCTCAATGTACACATTTGATAGCTTATCAATTTCAATTCATTACTAATATACAGGACCTTTTTTTCTTTCTAAGATTTTCTCTTGAATCTATCTCTATGCATATATTCCTTAAAATTTGCTTCCTAAATTGATGTAAACAATATGCATGTCATAAACACATAAAAATGAACCAATTCCAAATGTTTGTACACAAAACGTGCTTTCAATTATTGGTTTTATTAGTAAAGGAGTTTGGGATACGCCCATGACTCACAAGATGATAAATTGGCCCCAATATAAATGAGGTAATATCAAAATATGAAATAATTTATATGGAATTAGTTCTATATTGGGTTTTCCATTAATTAAGAAATCTACCATTCATGTGTATATTAATATGGGCAGTTACATATTAATTTTGTAACTGTCATATTTATTATTTACTTATTAATATTGTAATTGCCAATTTAATTTATCATTATTAAGGAAATTATGCATTCTATAATTAGAGCCATATATAAGGGCTCAGTTTCTTCATTTGAAAAAGTAAAAGAAAATTAGAGATACTGAAACTCTATCGGTTTGTCTCTTTACATATTCTCTCTTTGTCTAAAGGGCTTTTAGTTTATGGATCTATGCTTTTATCCCGTAGTTTGTGACACATGGATGATAGACTTTGCCGGTAACGTGAAACAATAGATTTTCACTTTTGCTTCAACGATCTATGCTTCGAGAGGTATTTATGTCTACTTCTCACAATATATCATGATATATATTTCTTTCATTGGTATCAGAGCCCATATTTTTATGTTCTGGCTTGTTTATTTTTATATCTATATTTTTAGAGGAAAATTCATACATGTTTCAGACTATATGATATGCATATTGATACTCTATTTATATGTATGTATATTTTTTATCTGTATTTTTTGTGTATTTGTACATGAAAAAAATTAATTAAAACTCTGTCATTAAAATTTCAAGTGGAATTTTTTTTTATTTTTGACCATACCATTAGACTCAATGACTATAAAAATCCCATCTTAGAAAAAATTTGGTGGGCTGAAACCACTAGGAAAGGGGTGCATGGCTTGCACGCACCACCAATGTGATAGGCATGTGCTAGAAGGCACATCTCCAGAACGCGCCTGGCCACGTGCACTGAGTGAAATGTCACTCAGCCACGTAGCCCAATGGGGAAGCGATACGTGACCTTATAGCAAAGCACCACATGTAAAATAATGTGTTAATGGGGGGTCCATATGATGCCACATGGCACCATATGGGCCAACCACATGATGACACATGTACCACATGGTAGCCTACGGGGCTAACACATGGCAATGGTCCTGCCACTTGGCATGACATGTCATGCCACATGTCATCCACTTGGAAACCTGCGATGCTAACACGTGGCTTATGGGTCCAGATGCATGGTTGATGAGTCATGCCACATGTCAACACATGGGCCAATGACTGGTTGACATATGGAAGACTATGGTCATGCCACATGTCAATTTTGTTAGTCATGTTGGCACCACGTGGCATCCATCTGGACTAGTCAGGAACTGTCGTGTGGCGATGGGTCATGCCACTTAGTGTTATGTGGCATAGTAAGGTCATGCCACGTGGCAGAGTGCCTCAGCTAGCGTGTGGTGCATCTGTTGTGCATATGGCATATGAGACCTACCCTTACCGATGCATGGTGGGGTGTAAGGCCTCCTTTGACCTCCAAATCAGCTCAAATGTTTTTTTATCTGATTTTCTCATTTTTTATATTTTTTGGTCATTTTTTTAAGATCGAAAAATATTTTTTTTTATTTTATTCCTATAAAAATTATTTTAAAATTGATAAATATTGAGAAAATTATTTTTCCTACTTTCTTAAATTTTCAAATTTGTTTAAAAATTATATTTTGTGGATATTTCTTTATTTGTTGATTAAAATGAGTTTCAATCATATGTGTGTTTATACATGAGTGTATTGACTATTTACATTCTGTTATAAGTAACAGTTTGTCCTTAGATATTGGATTGAAATGAGTTTCAATCATACATGTTTGTACATAAGTGTACTTACTATTTAATTTTTTGTTATGAGTGACAAAAATGGTAAAGATGAGGACTCTTAGATGTCTACAAATTCCTCAAGGATTTTTAAAAATCGAAGCAAAAGTGCAAACAGTTTGCAAAATAAGGATGCATAAGAAGGTTTAAGCTAATGACATTGATGCAATAGTACAGCATATTCTGTGTATGCATGAAAAGATACAAGAGTGCATTTGGTTTGATGGCCTGAACCAAGGATATAATTGAAGGACCTTGTTTAAGGTGATGAAATACTATTTTAATTGCCATCTAGATATGAGAAACTGGTTGGTCGATGCCTGGATCAAAGAAAATGGAATTTATAAGAAAACCATTATCCAGTTTTTGTATTTGGTGACCAAAAGGGGAGTGTTGAGAAGCAACATTAAATCTAAAATGGTGCTCAGAAGCGGACATTATGTGTATCGTCCATGGCTTCATCATCGATTTTATGGCATACCTTTCGATTTGTTCGAAAGAGTCGAGAAATTATTTCCAGTGAAGAGACTAGTTTTGTCACATTCTAGGTTCCCTGAGTTATTAACATGAGTCAAGTTATTATTGGTTAACGAATTTTCGGTTAATATTTATATTTCCTATTAATAGATTAAAGACAAGTGTGTTTTATCTTATTTTAAATGTTTCCTCTTTGAGATTGTTGAATATTTAATGAGTTTATTTATCTTTTGGATATTATATTGGCATTTCGCATTTATTATGAATGTGTTTATTTTATTATTAATTACTTAGCAATATTTTATAAGTAAAATGATTGCATGCTAATTGAGTTAAGACTTAGATTATCTTATGTATAATATCCTGAATTAAGTTTAAGAACTTAATGCCTAACAGTCGACAATAACTATGCATGAAATTTTAATCGGTGATGTTAAATATTAGGACTTAGAGGGTAATTGGAAACTTTAAGTAGCCTTTTCAAATTTGGGCCTAATTAATAGCTTTATTAGGTTAATTTTTAGATGCATAATAAATAGATATATTGCTTGATCTCCTTAATGTTGTGCAACAATTACTCCATTAGTGATCAAAGGATCCAAATGGAATATGTAAATCCATTATGTGCTTGAAGAGCAAGAGGCTTTAGAAACCTTAAGTTTGATTATGATTGAATCTAAGCTTAGCACCATAGTTTAGCATAGGTAGAACCAAGATACCTATGTAGCATGGGAAAAGAGATATTCCACTATTCGCATTATATTGCTAAATGCAAATAGATTATGATATCACTAAGCAATTTTGCAAGTGTCAAAATGCAATAAATCTATGGATCGTATTGTAAGAGAAAAGTTTAAAGGTGTGTTTTTGACTCAGTTTAGATCATTAATGATCAAATTTTTTATACTAATCAAAAAGAATATGATTATACAATGCAGGAACATCTAAGAGAGATGGATAAGATGATATGTGAGCTTAGTGAACCTGGTCATAAGATTATCAATGAGTAGTAGGTCCAAGTTGTTATCCATTCTTTATCCCAGAGTTGGGAGCATATGAACATGCAACCAACTCATATGGACAAGATAAAGACATTTAAGAATGTCGCTTGTCATTTTAAGCTTGAAAAGGACCGTGTGGTGGTGATTAAGATCATTGCTTCAGTGCATATGGCATAGTTCTGTTCTGGTAAAATGAGTTCTAACCAGAATAAGAATAGAAGCTTCAATGATACGGGTAAAGAAAAGGCTCGAGAGCCTAAAATGCAAAAGATAAAATAGAATTACATAAGGTCCAAAGGTAATAAAATGATAAATATTTCAAGAGTGAAACATTTCTTCAACTGCCAATAAAAAGAACACTGTGTAAGAGACTTCACTATGTCCCAATAGGTACACCATCTTGACTTATGAATGAGTGAAATCTGTGTATCTAGTCATGTCTTTCTACTAAATTTCATCCTTTATGGATGATAGATCCAAAAGTAATGGACCTTGTTACAAAAAAGATCAAAATTCTTTTGTCTGGTTAGTTTCTATTTTTGCTTTAATGAAATTTGGTTTCATTTACATTTCAAGGATAACAATGCACGCTTATGTTTAGATGATGTTTAATGTGGTTCTGGTTTTGTTTTAAACGTTTTCATTATTATGGATATTGATCCTGATTATTGGAATACTACTAGTTTTTCATTAATTTCTTCTTTTGTTTCACATTGTTATGTGAATAATGTGAAATTATGGCATGCTAGATAATACCACATTGGCTAAGACTGAATGAGTCAGTTAGCCAAAGTAGGATTGATAGGTGATTTGAATAAGCTTGAATTAACTACCTATGACATTGCCCAAAAAGAAAACTAGTAAGAAAACCATTCAGAAAAAGGGAACTAGAACCAAAACTCCGTTGCAATTGATCCATTCAAATATCTGTGATTTAATGAATGTTAGGGAAAGGCATGGGGCCTATTATTATTCATCACTAATATAGATGACTATATTAGGTATGGTCATGTCCATTGATTTCTCACAAGTCTAAAGCATTGAGTTGCTTTAAAAATTTTATCAATCTTGTTAAGAATCAATTGGATAAGAAAATTTAAAGCTTTAAGAACTAACCATGGTCGAAGACATCTTTCTGATGAATTTAAAGCTTTATGTGATGAAAAAGGGAGTGGACATCAGTTGTCTATTCCTCAAACTCCATAACAAAATAGTGTTCTAAATTGTGTGCCCCCCAAGTTTGTTGCTTCCACTCTTTATGAGTTGTGGACTGATTGGTAATTTGACCTGATTCATTGATGACCTTAGGGTTGTGCTGCTTATAACCATGAAATCTCAAGCAAATTTGGTAAGTTAGAATCAAGATGTAAAAAGAATATCTTTGTGTTAGAATATTGTGCGATATTCTGACATATCAAAAGAATACGTGTTCGTGGGTGAACAAGCAAATGGCTCAGTAACAGAATTTGAATTACAAGACGACATATTTTTAGAAAATGAGTTTCCAAAGTTGGGCGAAAAAGGTGAGACTTTACTTTTTATGAAACTCAGAAAGAAGAACTACTCAGATCTCTCCATCCAAGTGGGAGAAAATTTGAAAAAGAAGGTCAAGACTCTCTTCTTAACAGTCCGGATGTTCGAGATCCATTCTCCAATGGGAGGATAAGCATGCCTAACTCCAGTAGGAGTATAGGTTGACCAGTGTCTAGCAAGTGTACTAAATCGGCTAGTAATATAGGAAAATAAAATTATGACCCAAAATATCAAACCCAAGGGAAACTTGTGCTTGTATGTGCTATTTCAATTTTAAAACCAATTTTGTGCGTAAAGAGAGAAGAGAAATCCCAAAGTTGTGATGATTTGAAAACAATAATTTAAAAATAAATTAAAACAATTAAAAAATTAAAGTAAAGAAAAGATTTATTGAAAGCAAGTAAATTAAATGAGTTAAAAAAAATCAATGATAAAAACAACTTTCACTAAAGGACTATCCACCTTAACCAATATTGCTATGACTTAATTAAAATAAAACATACAAGTGATTATTGAGAATTCAGTTTAATAAACCCAGATAACTTTATTCATGATTATCATTCCAAGTATTAAACTCCCTTATTCAAAACAATTCAATACTTAGCATAAAATTCGGAATTAATCCCCTAGATGTCTATTAAAACCTTTCTCAAGAGCTCTAATTTCCAACTATTCTTGATTACTCCTTTCTTAATCTCAATTTAATCAAATTAACACATAATCATAACTTATTCAAAATATAAACATGTATTAATTCAACTAAATTAACCTAAGAACATGCAAGTCATTAATCAACTTAAACCAATTAATTAACCGATGCTTAATCACATTAATAATTAACTTAAGATTAAATGAAAACAAGACTAAGTTTAAGAACCAAGAAATAACCAAACTTGTATTAAATTGAAGAACAAAGTCATAACAATACAAATCAAGGATTCAAGTATCCTTTAGCAAAATTTAAAGAAACTACTCACAAGACATAGTTAAAACTAAAAACAAAAGTTGAATAAAAACAGTGAAAATAAAGAACGTAAAAAAAAAACTAAGAAAGCAAAGCTTAATTCTAAGGCTTGATTCTAAGGATTGATCTCCAAGATTCCACCACCTCTTCTATGTTTTAGCTTGCTATTTATAGGCCAAAGAAGATCTAAATTACTTCCTAAACTCTTAGAATTGAATTGGAAGTAATCTAGCTGCTCAAAACAGGAAAGTCTGCCAAAACAAGAAACTCGACAAAACTTCGTAAATAAGAATTCTAGAATCACATGGCCACGGGTTCATCAGTGCCTTTCCTACACGTGGGCACGGTTTCATTTTCTCCTCCTCCACACGTGGCCACGTGTGGTCCTTCACTAGGAATCCACGTGGTCACGTGGTCTTTGCATTTCTTCTCCCTTTCTCATCACATGGCCACGGCATCTTCAAAATGATTCCTACACATGACCACGTCTCAAACTCTTCCTTGCCTTCACGTGGTCATGTGTCAAGGCTCTGGACTGTACCTTCATTTTCTCGACCAAATTTCTCATAATTGCACTTTTGGCCCTGAACTTTGCACTTTTTACACTTTAAGCCCTTTTTTATCAATTTGACCCTGAAAATCATACAAAACACAGAATTAACCTTAAAAACATAAACATTAACAAAATAACTCTAATTTAACCTAAATAAAACCAAAATAACTAAATAACACAACTAAAAACACATTAAAAACTATATATAATTCACACTTATCAAATACCCCACACTTAAACCTTGCTTGCCCTCAAGCAAATTAGAACAAACCCTTCTTCAAAACTTTTAAACTTGTATCAAGATATGCAATTTCATAACCAAACTTAGCATTTTAACACAAGCACTTAATATAACCTCTAAATAAATTAATCTTCAAACAGGACAATATGAGATAGTTTCCTTGTGTGTATGTAAGACCAAATCATTTTTAAGTATTTTCCAAATCCAAAACACCAATGCAAATTCATAATCAAGTTTAGAATGAATGTACACATAAGTATACACATGGTTTCGTGCTTGAAACTCTAGAAACACCATAGGCCTCTCCTTTAGCACCGGAACCCGAAGGTCATCTCCGCTAAACAACTCAAAAACAAACTTAAAATCACATAGGTCTTACAAAGGTTGTAATGGGGCTAAGGGTATGGGTTATCAAAGAATGGATAAAAGATCAACAATAAGATTAGCCACTCTAAGATAAAATAAACTAACTTTTCATCCCATTAACTTAAACAAAAACTTAACCAAACTTTCTCAACTTTTCACAATTCAAAGCTCTTATAAGAGAGAAATAATAATTAAAACTCTCTTTCATTCACAATTTATACCCTTTTTCAAGAAGTCATATTTTATTTTTCCTTGAAACTACCCCACACTTAAGATTTTTGCCATACTTGCTAGCTTTATTTTTTTTCTCTTTTTTTAGCTTTGATGCTGGCAATACAATAATATAACATGGGTAATAAAAAGATAATAATTCACTATTTCTTTGACTTCAACACATCTTATCACACCCATCAAGATACCCAATTCCTATTAATTCATCCTATCCTAGAGTGGCCAATTCTAGAAGGGAAGTTAAAAGCTTTTTAAGTTATATGGCAACATAACTGAGTGTAAAAAAAATAAATATGGCACACATTAAGCATACCTCATTAAGCTCCAAATGGCTAACAAAGGATAAATATGCATATAAGGTAAGAAAATGAGTTAAGATATGTCTCAACAAGAAAACATTGCCTAGATCACTTTCCAAATTGTTTTGAGTTGCTCTTATGCTTTGAAGGGTGATGAGGAAGGTTCTAGTGTTCTAAAATTCATCACTTAACTATGTCAATGCATTGTTTTTCTCTAAGTTTAAAAACTAGTCTTAAGTGCTCAAAAAGATGGAAACTAACAAATATTTATCAAGCTGAAAATTAACCTATCTAAAGATTTATTAAACAACATAAATGTTCTCTTGCTAAGCAAAGGTTTAAAACATGCATATTTCATATCCAAGTTCAAATTGTTCCAAGTCTTGAAGATAACTAGGTCAAACTAAGTTCTCATGCAAACTAAGTGAAAAAGTGAACTATATACATTTTAACAAGTTTTACAACCTTAAGCAACCAAACAAAACATAAACAAAAACAAACTAATGGAAAATAAAACACAAAAACACAACATAAAAACTTGATCCATGAAAAAGAAAAGAAAGAGAGAAGACAAACTCCCTGAAAGGAGGCTACCCCCTCCTCAAAACATTGCTGTCCGCAGCAACCAAAGATCTATTCAAATGGAGGTGGTGGTGGAGGAAAATGCTGCCAAAAATGATTGATAAAATGCTCAAATCGTCTATTGCCTTCCATTACCGTATCCCTAAGCATATCCAATCTCCCTTGCATCTGATCGAGCCTCATTTGTTGAGCATCCAACCGACCACTCAATTGATTAAATGGTGCTTCCCATTCTGGTGTTGTGGGTTCATTTATGGGAGACGGGACTACTATGGCAACATGCTCTTCTTCTGGCTCATTTGGCTGCTCCTCTTGCTCCGCAATCCTAATATGATTCTCTCTCAAATACTCCTCTCGTGTTGGCCAATGTCCTCGGGGCTTAGGTATCAGAATCTTCATCCTTTTCAACATTCTATTATCAATGCAAGGCAAATCTCCTGGAAGTGGCTCGCCAATAACCTGATGATTAACTGCACCTGCCAAAACTATAGCTATCCATCCAATAGAGATATTATCAATCTTACCTGGCATTTTCTGTAAATCCTTAATTCGACTAGCTATGATGCCCGCTCCATTAATTGCAATGCCATCCATCATACATCTTAAAACTATTGCTTGAGAAACACTAATAGTACTGGCATTCTTCAAATTGTTATATATAGTTTTTGCCAAAAACCGATGAATTATTCTCAAAGCATGAGTTCTTAGAGCATGTACCTTGCATTGTCCTCCTACCCAAGGCTCATTCAATTCAAGATCTTTAATTCTCTCCCAATTCTCCACAGGTGAAGCATCTTCCAATTCCCAGGGAGCAGTTGGCACAAAACCTAAAATTTCAGAAAACTGAGTGAAAGTTAGAGAATAACCTTTCTTACCGAGTTTAAAGCCCACTGTTCCATCCGCAGCATCTCGCCTAAAATAACATTCAAAGGAATAAAGAAAATCTCTACCCATATCCGGGTACACCTTTGGTTTCTTTTTTATGAATTCCCCCCGGCCAATATTTTGAATCAACGGTTTGATCTCATAATCCCACAAATTTCCTGCTGGGATATTGAGGAACAAATGGCTTAAGTAGGCTGGCTGGACATAGGTGCACTTGCTAAAGTAGTCAAACTTATTGATTTTTGCCCTATCCACATATGACGGAATGCGTACACCGGATGAACTAGCGACATCAGGGTATTTAGTCCTTCGAGGTGCCACTGCAACCAAAGAAAAACACAATGTAAATATCAATTCTTAACCCAAAATAGATTGATTATGAGTGCATGAACATGTATAAAGTGAAATAATGCACAATTTGGATGAAATGCTAAGTTAAAACATATGTGATTATCGGTAAAAGATGTATGCAGAATATGAGCACAAATAACGTGTGAATAAGATCATAAACAACTCTTTCACAAGGTATGTGCCATGCATCAACGCCAACTATAAACATGCCAATCAAAGAGTGGAAATTAAAAGTTTTATTTAAAGAAAAACTCATTGAGGCATTTCATCGAACACATTGTGAGCATAAGTTAGAGCATAAATTTAAGAAGCATAACAAAGAGTGTTCACTACCCAATTTCATACCAAGCATCTATTACATGCACATATTAATCATAAACATCCAAAGAAGCGAAAAGAATAAACATGCAAACAATATGTGAAGTGCAAATTAACCTAAAAACTAAGCTTTTATTGAACAAATATGCACAAAACACAACCATTGATGCCAAACAAATGATAATTAAGGATTAGAGGAAGTAAATACTTACTTGGAAATGAGAAATTCACCAAAAATGTAGCACAAGGTGGAGATAGTGTGTGAGATCTAGAAAAAAAACCTAAAAATGAGGATGCAAATGTGGAGACCAAGGTGATGAATGATGGAAGAGAGAAGAAATTGAAAGAGGAAGCTAATGGAGATGATGAGTGTTGGTAGGTGGTGAAAATCCGTGGGCACGGGTGAAAATTGGTTTTGGTGAGGCGTGGGAACGGGAAAGAACAAAAGAAATGAGAATGAAGCAAAAATAAAATCGTGAAATGTGTATATAAGCAGCAAGATGAGGCGTGGCCACGTGCGGTTCTGTGAAGAACCACGCGTGGTCACGTGTGAGTTTCTCTTTGAGTGGGGCGTCGCCACGTGTTGTCTTATACAAAGAATCCACGTGGTCACATGAATGAAAACAATGGATCCAGAGCTTCTAGGCGTGGCCACGTGATTTCTTGTATAAGAACACACGTGGTCACGTGTTTCAAACGATTTTCTTCCCTCTTCCAACCCGTGGCCACGTGAGGTTCAATGAAGAACATCACGTGGTCACGTGTAGGTATATTTCCTGCCTTCTTCCTTCGTTTTTGAAACACAAATACATGAAACTCTTCTTTCCATGCAAGTTTTCCATTTCAATCTTTTTAACACACCAAATCTTTTTCCAGGAAAAACATGTCTTCATTTTAAAAACCTTAATTTACTCAATTTTTTCATGAATCAAAACACATAAACACACAAACATGCAGAAAACACAAATTTTGACTGAAAATATAAAAGAGATAGAAAGTTGGAGTTTTGAGTTTTTGTAGTCTCCAGCTAGACTCTCCAAACTGTTTTTTAAGTATCTTTAAGAACCATGGTTACTTCAGCAACCTCTTGTTGTTCGATTTGGTATGGTTTAAGTCGATGACCATTGACTGTAAATTCACGTCCATCTTTTAGGCTTTTGATCGTCACTACACCAAGATTACTGCTTGTCATCACTTGATATGGTCCAAGCCACTTCGATTTCAACTTTCCTGGAAACAAACGAAGATGACTATTATAAAGTAGCACTAACATTCTCAGAACAAAATCTTTTACCCTTAAATGCTTGTCATGCCATCGTTTTGTCTTTTCTTTGTAAAGTGCAGCATTGCTATATGACCCTTGTCGAATTTCATCAAGTTCATTGAGCTGCAATTTTCTTTCACCTGCATTACTCAAATCAAAGTTAAGAAATTTTGTAACCCAATATGCTTTATGTTCTAATTCGACTGGAAGGTGACATGCTTTCCCAAAAACAAGTCTAAAGGGAGACATACCTATAGGGGTTTTAAATGCAGTTCGATAAGCCCATAAAGCCTCATCTAACCTAAGAGACCAATCTTTTCTAGAGTTATTTACTGTTTTCTCCAAAATTGATTTCAACTCCCTATTAGATACTTCCACTTGGCCATTGGCTTGAGGGTGGTATGGGGTTGTGATTTTGTGCTTGACACCAAATTTCTTGAGTAAGGTCTTAAATTGATGGTTGACAAAGTGTTTGCCTCCATCACTTATAATAGCTCTAGGTGCTCCGAATCTAGTGAAGATATTCTTTCTAATGAATTCCAGCACAATTTTTTCATCACATGTTCTAGTAGCTATTGCCTCTACCCATTTACTCACATAATCCACAGCTACCAATATATACTCAAACCCAAATGAATTTGGAAAAGGACCCATAAAATCAATGCCCCAAACATCAAATATTTCTACTTCTAGCACATTGTTCATAGGCATCTCATCTCTCTTGGATATGTTTCCTACTCTTTGACATTTATCACAAGTGGCTATGAAAGATTTTACATCCTCAAATAAAGTAGGCCAGAAAAAACCTGATTGGAATATCTTTTAAACTGTTCTATTTGGTCTATGATGACCTCCAAATTCACCCCCATGGCATTGGTGAATGATAGCTCTTTGTTCTGATTCCGGTACACACCTTCTCAATACTTGATCCGGACATATCTTGACAAGGAATGGATCATCCCAAAGGTAATGCTTGGCATCCGCTATGAGCTTTTTCTTCTGTTGCCAAGTAAATTCCTTAGGGAGATAGCCACCTGCAAGAAAATTGGCTATATTAGCGTACCATGGAACTGAATTTTCATAAGTAAAACAAGCACAAATATGTTCATCAGGAAATAAATCAGGAATTTCTCCCTTTTCGATGTTAGCATGATCCAATTTAGACAGATGGTCAGCTATAAAATTTTATGCTCCTTTCTTATCCTTGATTTCGATATCAAATTCTTGAAGTAGTAACACCCATCGGATAAGTCTTGGTTTGGAATCCTTCTTGGCAAAAAGGTGTCTCAATGCAGCGTGATCCGACCAAACTGTGATTTTAGATCCTAAAAGGTAAGATCGGAATTTCTCAAATGAAAAGACTATTGCCAAGAGTTCCTTCTCCGTAGTGGTGTAATTTACTTCGGCTCCAGTAAGTGTGTGGCTCGCATAGTAAATGGTGTAGAAAATCTTCTCCTTTCACTGTCCTAAAATCGTTCCAACTGTATAATCACTTGCGTCACACATAATTTCGAACGGTAAGCTCCAATCGGGTGATGCAATGACCGGTGCACTAACTAATTTTTACTTCAATAGGTTAAAAGCCTGCAAACACTCAGCATCAAAGTTAAATGCAGCATCTTTAAGCAATAAATTAGAGAGTGGCTTGGCAATTTTAGAGAAATCCTTAATAAATCGACGATAAAACCCAGTATGACCAAGGAAACTCCTAATGCCTCTTACACTAGTTGGTGGAGGTAATTTTTCTATCACATCAATTTTTGCTCTATCCACTTCAATGCCTTTTTCAGAAATTTTATGCCCTAAGACAATGCCTTCTCTAACCATGAAATGACATTTTTCCCAATTTAGCACAAGATTAGTTTCTTTACATCTTTTTAAAACCATTGCTAGATTATGCAAACAAGAATCAAAACCATGCCCATAAATGGTGAAATCATCCATAAAAACTTCCATAAATTTTTCAATAAAATCATGAAATATGGCCATCATGCATCATTGAAATGTGGCAGGTGCATTACAAAGACCAAAAGGCATTCTCCTATATGCAAATGTTCCATATGGACATGTGAATGTGGTCTTTTCTTGATCTTCCGGGGCTATAGGTATTTGCATATACCCCGAATATCCATCTAGGAAATAATAAATATCCATCTAGGAAATAATAAAATTTAATTTCCTGCCAACCTTTTCTAGTATTTGATCAATAAAGGGCAATGGAAAATGATCTTTTCTAGTGGCATTATTTAACCTTCTATAATCAATGCATACTCTCCATCCCGTTACTGTGTGTGTAGGAATTAATTCATTATTTTCATTTACTACTACAGTCATTCCCCCCCTTTTAGGCACACATTGAACAGGACTAACCCAATTACTATTGGAGATAAGATAGATAATACCCTGCATCAAGTAGTTTCAATACCTCATTTTTCACTACCTCTTGCATAGTTGGGTTGAGCCTTCCGTTGAGGTTGCACTACTGGCTTAAAATTGTCTTCCATGGGTATGCGAGGTGTACAATAGCTTAGGCTAATTCCTTTTAAATCGGATGTTGCCCAACCAATTGCTCCTTTATGCTTTTTGAGGACTTTGATGAGACTTTTCTTCTTCCAAATCTGTTAATAAAGATAAAATGATTACCGGGTTAGCATTATTACTCAAAAAATACATATTTTAAATGTGATGGAAGTGTTTTAAGTTCAGAATCCCCCTTAAGAGGGGATGGTTCATCCTCTTTTTCCTCATCCTCACTGTGCTCTTGTTTCTAGAATTTGTATCAACTTTTTCTCCTTTATATCCAACTCTTCCTCTTTCCTTGGATGTATTAAACAATTTTGGAGCTCGTCTTTGAGAATGACTTCCTCTTGCTTTGTGTTGGCACATTCTTGAATCTCATCAACAAAACAAATGGATTCTTCAAAATCATACGAGGGGGTGTTTTAAAACTTTATTAACATTAAAAATCATCTTCTCCTCATTAAATCTTAAAGTAACCGTTTGTCCATGAAAATCAATTAAAGCTCTTGCTGTGTTCAAGAATGGCCTAACCCACAATTAACGGCACCTTTCTATCCTCTTCCATGTCCATTACCCACAAAGTCAACTGGAAATATAAAATTCCCTACTTTAACCAACAAGTCTTCAATGATTTCCTTTGGCCTTTTCACCGATCTATCCGCCAATTGAAGCATCATTCGGGTTTCCTTAAGATCACCTAAATTCAATTTCCTGCAAATTAAATAAGGCATTAGATTAATACTAGCACCCAAATCACATAAAGCATTTCCAACAAAATTTTCACCTAGTTCACAAGGCAATGTAAAACTACCTGGATCTTCCAATTTTTCAGGAATTTTGTTGGTTAAAATGGCACTACAATTACCGATAATTGAACCATTCTTATGCCTTCTAGCTTTTTCTTATTAGTGCACAGCATATTTAGGCATGTGTAATAAAGCTTCAGCAAATGGTAAATTTATATGCAGCTTCTTAAACATGTCTAAAAATCGACTCAATTGCTCATTTTGTTTTTCTTTTCTAGCTAGAACAGGAAAAGGTAATTGTGACTCCATCAAGAACAGTAGAGACAAGCTTTTCTTTACCTTTACCCTTCTCAACCGTAGGAGGCACTTTTTCATTATTTTCATAATTAGAAACACTTACCTCCGTTGTCGGTTCCACCTTTTTAGAAGAATTCTTACCAAGTTCAGTCTTCTCTAACTCTTTCCCACTTCTTAAGGTGATTGCTTGTGGCTTCCTACTTTGGATTTTGGTCAACATTGGATGGAAATGTCCCTTGAACACGGTTTGATAAAGAACTAGCAAGTTGCCCCATTTGGTTTTCTAAGTTCCTAATGGATGCCTCTTAGTTTCTCATCCAAATATCTTGCGAGTTCCACCTAACATCTTGACTAGCTAAAATTGATTTTTGGGATGCCATGAAATTTGCAATCATTTCCTCAATATTAGATTTCTTTTCTTAAGGTGGGGGAGGTTGAGGTTTTTGAAAACCGGGTGGTTGGTGGTATGCTTGTGATGGGTATTGGTTTTGATAATGTTGTGGAGCTTGGTTTGGTATGGAAGTTGGTTATTGAAGTTTGGTTGTGGTTAAATTAGGGTCTAGGATTGGGGTTAGAAGAAGAACCTTGATTACCTTCCCTTCATGAAAAATTTGGATGGCTTTCTCCATCCCACATTGTAAGTGTTGCTATAGGGGATTCAAGGCATTCACTTCTTCCACCATATTTTCAGCATTCTTCATTCCCAAAGGTCCTAGAATTCCTGCATAAGATTCAACTTCATTAGACAACATAGAGATATTTTTAGCTTTAAGCTTATTTATTTCTTTTAAATGTCTTTTTTCCATTAATTCCATTTGAGCTTTTAACATAGCTATTTCATCAACATTATGAACTCCCTATTTCTTTTGAGTTGCTCTAGAGCTTGCCCATTGAGCATCATTAGTGGCCATCTCATCAAGGAGTAAGAATGGATCCTCGAGAACTTGATTCATAAAACTCCCATTTGAGGCTGCATCTAGCAAAGATCTTGTTGATGGATGAGCACCTGCATAAAAAATGTGCATCAGTTGAAAAACAGGAACTTCATGATGAAGACAACTTTTCAAAAGTCTCCTAAATCTTTCCCATGCCTCATGGAATGGCTCCTCATAATATTGTTGAAAATCACTAATTTGTTTCCTAATGAGAGCAGTCTTGGTGGGTGAAAAAAACTTGCAAAGAAATTTTTCTTGCATTTGTTGCCAAGAATGGATGGGATTGATTTGGTAGCATTTGTAGCCAATCCCTAGCTTTTCCTATTAGAGTGAATGGGAAGAGAGTTTCAACCTAATTGCATCATACATTAGGAATTTGCACAGTGTCACTCACTTCTAAGAACATATCCAAATGTTGTGCAGGATCCTCTATATCCGAACCCGAAAATTGGTTTCTTTGTACCATAGTGATGGTAGCGGGTTTAATCTCAAAGGGTTGGTGGTGAGGGATCCTAATAGTTTTATGTTCTTCATTCCACCTAGGGATAGCATAATCCCTTATGGTTCTAGGTCTGTATCCATTTTCAGGAGATTTATGGGGTATGTGTTGCTCTTCGATCCTAGGTGGTGGATCATCCATAGGTTTTTCAATTTCTGGGTCGTTCATATTTCCCCTTCTATTCCCTATGGAATGTCCTCTCAATTTCAGGGTCTAATGAGTAAGATGGGGTTGTCTCTCACCATAAAAACACTAATCAACCAAAAAGAAAATAAGAAAAGAGATGAAAAACAGAAGAAAACACACAAAAATCACTTTAAAATCAAAGTAAACAAACAAACACCAATAGCAAGTGTACTAGATCGGCTAGTAATATAGGAAAATAAAATTATGACCCAAAATATCGAACCCAAGGGAAACTTGTGCTTGTATGTGCTATTTCAATTTCAAAACCAATTTTGTCCGTAAAGAGAGAAGAGAAATCCCAAAGTTGTGATGATTTGAAAACAATAATTTAAAACTAAATTAAAACAATTAAAAAACTAAAGTAAAGAAAAGATTTATTGAAAGTAAGTAAATTGAATGAGTTAAAAAAATCAATGATAAAAACAACTTTCACTAAAGGACTATCCACCTTAACCAATATTGCTATGACTTGATTAAAATAAAACATACAATTGATTATGGAGAATTCAGTTTAATAAACCCAGATAACTTTATTCAAGATTATCATTCCAAGTATTAAACTCCCTTATTCAAAACAATTCAATACTTAGCATAAAATTCGGAATTAATCCCCTAGATGTCTATTAAAACCTTTCTCAAGAGCTCTAATTTCCAACTATTCTTGATTACTCCTTTCTTAATCTCAATTTAATCAAATTAACACATAATCATAACTTATTCAGAATATAAACATGTATTAATTCAACTAAATTAACCTAAGAACATGCAAGTCATTAATCAACTTAAACCAATTAATTAACTGATGCTTAATCACGTTAATAATTAACTTAAGATTGAATGAAAACAAGACTAAGTTTAAGAACCAAGAAATAATCAAACTTGTATTAAATTGAAGAACAAAGTCATAACAATACAAGTCAAGGATTCAAGTATCCTTTAGCAAAAGTTAAAAAACTACTCACAAGACATAGTTAAAACTAAAAACAAAATTTGACTAAAAACAGTGAAAACAAAGAACGTAAAAAAAAAACTAAGAAAGCAAAGCTTAATTCTAAGGCTTGATTCTAAGGATTGATTTTAAAGATTCCACCACCTCTTCTATGTTTTAGCTTGGTATTTATAGGCCAAAGAAGATCTAAATTACTTCCTAAACTCTTAGAATTGAATTGGAAGTAATCTAGCTGCTCAAAACAGGAAAGTCTGCCAAAACAAGAAACTCGACAAAACTTCGCAAATAAGAATTCTGGAATCACATGGCCACGGGTTCATCAGTGCCTTTCCTACACGTGGGCACGGTTTCATTTTCTCCTCCTCCACACGTTGCCACGTGTGGTCCTTTATTAGGAATCCACGTGGTCACGTGGTCTTTGCATTTCTTCTCCCTTTCTCATCACATGGCCACGGCATCTTCAAAATCATTCCTACACGTGACCACGTCTCAAACTCTTCCTTGCCTTCACGTGGTCACGTGTCAAGGCTCTGGACTGTACCTTCATTTTCTCGACCAAATTTATCATAATTGCACTTTTGGCCCTGAACTTTGCACTTTTTACACTTTAAGCCCTTTTTATCAATTTGACCCTAAAAATCATACAAAACACAGAATTAACCTTAAAAACACAAACATTAACAAAATAACTCTAATTTAACCTAAATAAAACCAAAATAACTAAATAACACAACTAAAAACACATTAAAAACTATATATAATTCACACTTATCACCATTCCTTGTAAACCCCTAGTGAACCGATAGGTGGGAGCATTTTGTTTATTTTTTAGTATTTTTCAATTTTCTTATTTCTCCTTTGAAAAAATACCAAGTTAATCATATACCTTGGAAAATTTAATATGAAAGCATTCTTCTTAGATATGTTAATTCTGTTATTAATTAGCAATGTTTGTCTTTTGACATTAAAATGCTCTGCTACTTTACTCCTTGATCCCTCTGTTAATGTAAATGTCATAAAAACAAAGAGTTTTTCAGCTATCATCGATTTGGATCAATTTGGTTGTTACATTACAATGATTGGCCTCCATCTCCAAAAATTACTGTTATTCTCTCTTCACTGTGTAGTTTATGGTGCTAATAAATCTACTTAGTACCTAGTACTCAATTATGCTTTATACATATAATGTTTTAATAGAGGAATGAAGTTGTATGCTTTGTGCCTCTCCCCTTGTTGTTGTCTACATTATCTTGTAAATGAAATAGTTTATGAATAAAAATCATGAATTTAGAGTAAAGACAACAACAGTTGATATTAAGATATTTCAGAAAAAAAAATTGGCCCACTTTAGACATTAATATTTAAGAGGATTTGTTGATTGCTGAGTTTGCATGCATTTTATTATCAATTGCCTTTGTTTTCCTGCTGCAGCTCTGCTTTTTGAATGAGGTTTTGTTGTACTTTAATTAGGTTCATGTCATGTTGTAGGTTTTGCATCGCTGTTGTTTTTTATAGTTTGATAGATTTTGAGATTCATAAGGTATTTTATTTACTGTTGATGTATCTCATATCTCATGTAGATTGTTATTTTTGCTTTGCTATTTGTTCTTCAAGAAGACTTCAAGCAACTGAGATTGAGGTATTAGACATAATTCTCTCATTTTTTTTGGTTAAAATTACATACTCTAAGTTTAGTGGGTGTAAACTGCATCACTTGTTAGACTTTATTATATGAAAAGTCATGTTTGAGTCATGACTTGGTTGAATTAGAAAGCTTCTCTTGCTTGGATTTTCTTTAGTTCCGCCGGCTTCACTTCTTAGAGCCTTTTCCGGTGCTAGACTATTTTTTGTCTTCTGCTGTATGTTTTATGCATGTATTGTTCGTGAGATGTTGCTGCTCTTTTTTCTTCGCTGGTTTCTTTCTTGCCTGCTGTAAGTTTGGTAGTTTGAGAGACTAAGCTGTGCTATTAGCTTTTTATTCTTCGTTTAGCTTTATTTTGTTCCCCGTTTTATTGGGGGGTCTTGTGTTCTTTGCTATTGTTTGGTGCTCTCCTATTTTTTTCTTTTGCTCAGGCCCTGGTTTTAGCCTGTCTTTGCTTTGTCTTTTTGCTTGGATTTTGCTGTTTTTCCTTCTCCAAGTGGTGTAGTCAAGCTACTGCTAAGAGTTGCATTGATGTTGCAGACATCTAGTTCTTATTATATTTAATCAGTTGAGTTGCATGGAAATCCCACTAACATTTTTCAGGCTGGTTTACAAGTTTGTTCATGGCAACTACTATTATTTTGATAAGCATGCAGAGTACTGCTAAGTGATGAGGTATTCTCCTTAACCTTAAGATGAGTAACATTTTTTGTTTCTTCTGTTGTATGCCCTTCACTTCTCATCTCTTTTCTATTTTTTAGGTCTATGTATTTTTGGAAAAAGTGTATTTTTGTCATCTTTAGAAATTATAGGATCTCAGGACATTATATACCGCCAAGCAAACGGCTTAAAAGATTGTTTTCTTTTTCTGACTGGATAACAAGATGAAATTTTTGTATTAAATTATGCATGTTATTTACTATTTATGTGTGTAAGTTTTCATGTTGCATCATGATAGTGATGGTAAAAAATTTTGGATTGACTGCTGAAAATTGAAGGATCAAACACTTAGCTATCTTTACACCAAGTAGTTACATCATTATTTGATGAAAATCTACCAGCGTATCTTGACTGAATTCTGAGTTTTAAAGTCATACTTAAAATGTTTGTTTTTAGTAGAGTTTGACTTGATTATGAAGATAAAAGAATTATATTTTAAGGTTGCTATATATCATCATGATTTTGGAATAAATAAATCAGATAGCTATTCATCATCAAAATGAAAAAGAAGAAAGGGCTAAGTTTGAAAACTATTTTTAAAATTAAATAAACTATTAAATGATACAAGTTAATTGTATTTTGATGTTTTTTGTTATTCATTTCTTCTTGTCTCAACTTACTAATTTCAATTCTTTTGCTAGTGTTTCTTTAGTAGTAGCTATCATGTCTTTTAGGTACCTTCTCACCCCTTCTTTTATGCTTATAATTTTCATGTCAATTAGCTAGTCTATCTACCATGTATTTAAATGTATACTTTAAATTCACTCATATATATTAATTTCTTGAAAATGAAAATAGAAGTTCACTAGCCTAAACACAAATATCTATTTCCAAAATCAAGAAAAGTTAGGTACTAACTCAAAATCCAATGTTTTAATTAGGTGTTAATCATTACATTCAACCTCTGTTGTTTGTATTAACTTATTAACTTGGAATGATTAAGTAAATTGTAAGATTTCCCACCTTTAGGTGTCATGGAGCCATGCATTAAAGTTATTGCTTTTTAGTAGGGACACTTAACTCAGAATATGTCTTTTAATTTCCTGCATCAACATGGTCTTGTCTTATGAATTTTGTAGGAAGTGACCTGTAACAAATTTACTTTATGAGCAACTTTAGGCAGCATGTTATTTCTGAAGTGGATACAATTTGGAAACTTTCTAATTATTCTTGAGATCTACGTAACTTTTCCTTCCATTATTAGATTTTATCTTCCAGGAGTCTTGCAATTGGTTACACTACAAGAAAACTGCAATTTAGCAACGGAAATTGGCAACGAAAAATGTCAATTTTCCGTTGCTAATAAAAAATAGCAAAGAAAATTAGCTACGAAAATTTCGGTTGCTAAATTTAGCAACGGAAAACTTATTCCGTTGCTATATTTAGCAACGAAAATTTTATTATGTTGCTAATTTAGCAACGAAAATTGAATTCCGTTGCTAACCTCAACAATGCAAGATTCGGTAAATTGGTCAATTTTAGCAACGGAATAAAAATTTCTGTTGCTAAATTTAGCAACGAAAATTTAGATTCCGTTGCTATTTTAGCATAAATTCACCCATAAGTAATAAAATTGACAACGGTCCCATCCATCGCTAATCCATCACTAAAAATTATTACAACTTTTTAATTATTAATGCCATTATTAGATTAAGCTTGGAATTCTAAAAATGAGAGCATTCCATCGCAATGCTAAACAGAAAACAACAACACATTATCCAAAGAGATAAAAAGTGAATAGGAAAGAGACACAATTGAAAGATTAAGTTAACAAAATCATCTGAAAGAATGCAAGGTCAAATATTATAATGCAAGATGAAAGTGTCATGTCGTTCTTAAATTAATATGACTTGTTTCATGATACTTCCTAACCAGAACAACTCAGCAACCATGAGCCTTCTAATCTTCCAAAATCAAAGAAAAAAGTTAAAACTAGAGCTTTACAATAAAAATTGTAATCTTCAGTAAACCTATAGTTATTAAAAAAAACCCAAATAACATATAACTCTAAATTGCAAATTGAGCTAAATCCTAAAAATTCCAAAAAAATCTTGCTTTATTAAATCAAAGAAAGATCTCAAACCAAGATGCCTATATAATAAATAATTGAAAATGGCACAACATTCTAAGATGCCCATATAATAAATACTAACTCTAAAGGTTATTAAGGACATTTCACCTTTGTAAACAACTATGCATATATTTGCATAAGAAGAACAACAATGGAAAGATATCTAACCATTGGGACATGTAAATTTTGTCAAATTAAGAAAGAAAAGGAAGAAATAAATTATTTACTAATTTTTTTCCTCTGGTTCAGATTGAAAGGGTTCTATATGGAATAAGATGCATTTTCATTTGCAGAAATGATAGTAATTACCTGACAAATTGTTTGTTATTTTGTGGTTTGTTTATAAGTTTTACATGGGATGGTTGCCATTTCCATTTATGTGAAAGTAAGTCTTACATGTAATGGAGGAGTTGAAAGCTATAAATAATATGTATGTTGAGAGTTGCTAATAGTGTTAATCGACAAATTGTTCCTAATTATATTTAAGAAATTAACTAATTTTCTTGAACCAACGTTTCTTTTTGTTCCTTGGGATGCAAGGCTTTGGTGCACTACTTAACACATGACATAGTGTAATATAATACTTGTAAGATCCATTATTCCACGTACATGGTAGATAATATATAATTTACCATTGGGTTTATATAATACTGTAAATATTAGACATGTTAATTTTTATCTCTGATCTGAAATCTAACATGAATATGCTAAAAAACATTGAATACAAAAATGTGATCCAAAAAACACAGATGACATTGAAAATAAAAATTGAGGATCAGATAATAATAGATCCAAAAACTATCTAAATGGCATAAAAGTCTAAATGGAAAGAACGGCATTTGACTAAAATCTGAAATGACTCGACCCAATATTAATGATTCCAAATAAACCTGACAATTTAATTTAATTTAATTTTTTTTAAAATTAATATATCATGCCATTGTGCACTATCTAACACTATAAAATATTACATGCTAATGTAATTTAGCACTAATTATATTAATACATTTTTGCACTAAATACTATAACACAAGCTAAACAATACAAACTCATGTTATAGGAATAAATATTATTCAGACTAATATGATACATTAATCCAAATGGACCGTATCCAAATATGTCCATATAGCTGTAAGACAAGGTGTTACTAAAGTATATGGAGAATTCTTTTTTCTTTCTAAATCTTTTCAAAAGAAACAAAATAGTCATCTTTAAGAGAACATTCTAGTTAAAACTAATTGAAAGATTTTAAATTTAAATTCCATTATTTTTGTTTCAATTATCCAAAAAAAAATAGTATAATGATAAAACTAAAACTTAATGTATCCAAATGATTGCTAAAGAAGTAGGAAAACACTTACCTGAAATTTTCCTTAGGCTCGTCGGACCGGTTGTCGGAGACTCACCGAAAAGTGCATCGAAGCTGTCCATTTGAAGATCCAGGCCCGAGGATTCCACGATGGGTGGTCACACATCCAACGACCACCGGAGTTGATCGGGATCTAACAAAAACTGTCGGCAATCCCTCTCTCCGATCTACTTGCTGCCGGTGAGAGAGGAGAAGCGATGGACACAGGAGGCATCGTCTCAACCTCGGGATCCCACCGATGCCATCAGCCTCCTCGATCACCATTGAGGTCACCGGAAAGAAGGGGGAGGAATCTATGGTGGTGATGGGGGAACCGGAAGGAATCAAGCCACCGAAGGAAGACGACACTAACAAAAGTGACCGGAGGACAGTGGCAGTGGCAATCTGAGTCTCCTCGTTGACGTCGCACGCGGCGGTGGCTAGATGGTGGTGCCAGCACCTCCCTTCCTCTTTTCGTTCCCGATCAGCTCTCACTCTCCTCTCTCTTCTCTTTTTTTTTCTTTTCTAACCACACACACACTTAACTTTTTAAATCCCACTTTTCTTTTCTTCTTTTTGTTATATATATTAAAATTATTATTATTATTATTATTATTATTATCTATTTATATTAAAATAATAAATTATGTTAAAAATAGGACTATGTTGTGGCAATTTATGGGACTCGTGTGCTTGGATCCTTAAAAGAAGAAGATGCAGTTCGTTTTCATTATTTTCTTACAAATTATACAAATTAGTGGATGTTGGATATTTAACAAATTGAAATATCTCTTGTGCCATATAAAGAAGTAAGATCCCATTTATTTGATTTTTAACGTGGTGGGAGACCAAAAAGAATTTAAAGAGATTTTAAACTGTTTGGATACTTTCATATCCATAATACAATTATATCAGTCAAAAGGAATTAAAAGGTCCCATATTTTTATGGATAGATAAGGATTCTGATTTTATGCCATATAATATTCTTAAATAATTTAAATGAAAGTGAAGGGAATGGGACTCATGAAAATACAGAAACAATACAAATAAATCAATAAAAAGAATAAATGAGAGCTAGGGTTGATTTTTAGATTAAAAAAATAATATAGATGTTATAATGGCAAATTATAAAGTAGCAACCGAAATAGCAACGAAATTTAAAGTCCGTTGCCAAAATAGCAACGGAATTTAGATTCCGTTGCTAAATTTTGTTAAAACATTTTTCTCATATTTTGGAACAAAATTTAGCAACGAAAATGAAATTCCGTTGCTATTTTAGCAACGGAATATAAATTCGGTTGCTCTTTAAAAATTGATTTTAAATTTGAATTGCATAACCACCATTTATATTTATAACTTCCTTGTCAAGCATTGTGACCCTTTAAGTATCCTTCCAAACAAACACAACTCTTCAAGTACCCCTCTAGAAGTACACATCATTTGGTGAAGAATCATGTCCCTTTGAAGTAACTTTTGAAAAATAACTACCCAACGTCTCTCTCTGTCACACTCACGATAAGACACGGAGCTTCAAATGTTGACTTTCTTTTGGTTTGACTTTTCTTTTCTTCTTCCTTGCTTTGTCGCGCTCGCGATTCTACCCCTCCCGCTATAAGAACTCTACTTTCTTACTTAATTGTTGCCTTTTCTCCATTATTTCTTCACTTTACTCCTAAACAAACACAAAATACATAAAAACATAAAAGATATCGTATTTCACAGATAAATAACTAAAATTTAAATACTTATACAATAATTATAAACATAAAACACTACATTAATATAAGCTCTACGGCTCACATCAATTCCCCACACTTAAACCTTTGCTTGTCCTCAAGCAAAAACTTAAAATGCAAGAACACAAAACACATCAACAACAAAAACAACATGAAGATTTATACCTTATAGATACTTGGGGACAAATGAAACAACTTCCATTTCATAATCCACTAGTTTATGTCAATAAATTTCCAAGCGATATCATGAATATTCAAGCTTTAACATCCATAAACACCTAACTAAAGAATTATGAGAATGCAAAGTACAAGAGTATAAACACCTTAAAAATCAAATTTCTTGCAACATGCACCAATCATGGCAAATGTCATATTGCCTAGAGTAACTATCTCTCTTAAGCAAATACTTGTCCTCACATCACTCCAATAAGTAGTGGCTAGTGTTTACTCTCTACTCCCTAGTATACCATTACATACCATAAGCTTGTAACAAGTAAAAATCTTCACTACTAGCACAAAGTCCATGCACAAAATCAAAGGGTCTTACTAAAGGTTGTAACTTGGTTTAGGTAATAGGTAGGATAAATTTGGTTAAGTAGCTCAAAATGTGGAAAAGCAAAGAAATTACTACATCACATGAGACTTACAATTTATCAAGATAGCATGATACATGATATATTTGTACATTAAGGGTTATTCTTTACCCTAAATCACCTTTTCTTTCCTTCCATATCCAAAACTTTACTTATTTTTTCTTTTTTTAGACTTATTTGTTCTTTCATTTTTTTATTACTAGACTTGTACATGAAGGAATTTAAAACCAGTATCATGTACCAACTAAATCAAATTTGTCTCAATTGACATAATAAAACTAATCATCCTACAAAAAGGGTGCTAAAAGAAAAGTTTAATGTTTAAAAAATAAAAAAAAATGGATTAAGGCTAATAATTATACTTTTCTAACAAAGAAATGACTCATAGCTCAAAATTGGCTACCTAAAGTAAAAAGGTTGGTCTATTTAAGCAAGTCAAAATTGGTTATTCTATCGCCCTTATCATTTTTCATGCATAACTTATACTAAATGTAATCTCAAAACTTACTCACAACAAGTTTTAGAGTATATGGTATAAAAGGGTACTCTCATAAGAAATTATGTCATCATCTAGGCTCAAAATCTCACAATGGTAAAGTTCAAAGTCACTCTAAGCAATGCTTCATTAACTCAATCAAAGATACATGTATAAAGAAAAATAACTTAAAAATAACATATACCAAAGCACTTTGCCTAAACATAGCCCTTCATAGGTGCACACAATATACTAAAGCAAGTAATCCAATAATATTGCTAGAGAATTTCATCAAATACACTAATAATCACAAAATCCAAGAAATTTTAAACCAAAAAAAAATGTTCCCAAATATCACAAAATATAAATGCTTTATAAACACACAAACTACATACAACCTAAAAATAACACCCTAGCTTTCCCACAATTAAAAAACACAATGTTCTCATTGTGTAAAAAACATACAATCTAAAAATACAACATTAAAAATAAATCACAAAAATAACAAAATAATAAACACAAAAATAAAATGGAGTATAGGAGACTGCTCTTAAGAATGTTCACTTGGAGAGGCATGTGGATAAGGACTGAACTCGATATTTTATTTATGAAAAAATGACATCAACATATGAGTCATACTCTTATGGCTTTTACTCAAATCTTGAATTTAGAACTTCATATTCTTCAAATGAACTATGGTCAACATTATAATAAAATATCAAGAACCCACAAAGAAAACAAATAGCAAAAAGGGAAGAGGAAAACTAAATATTGTAAAAAGAAATCATTTATGGGGGAAAATTTGGAAATTTAAGAAAGAAAATGAAAATACAAATAAAAATTCAAAATTAAAAGATATTTGAACAGTTGTACCATTTAAAAACCCTTAAAATGTCAAAATCCAAAAAAAAAATTGATAAGGAAAGGGTTGTGCCAGCAACTCTAATCGTGCTTGCGACAAAGAGCAAACTATGAAAAATATTTTAAAGTTTCAACAAAAATATTAAAAACCCTTAATCACTCTTTATCTCTCATCTATCATTAAGAATTATTTCCTAACTCTCTTTTATCTTCATTGCATTTATAGACTCCTTGCCAAACATTGCATCTTTTCAAACATCCTTCTAGAGGTACACAACTCTTGATGAAAAGTCATGCCTCTTTAATATTTGATTTTAAATTTGAATTGCATAACCACCATTTATATTTATAACTTCCTTGTCCCTTCAAGTATCCTTCCAAAGAAACACAACTCTTCTAAGTACCCCTCTATAAGTACACATCATTTGGTGAAGAATCATGTCCCTTTGAAGTACCTTTTGAAAAATAACTACCCAACGTCTCTCTCTGTCGCGCTAGCAATAAGACACGAAGCTTCAAATATTGACTTTCTTTTGGTTTAACTTTTCTTTTCTTCTTCCTTGCTTTGTTGCGCTCGCTATAGGAACTTTACTTACTTACTCAATTGCTGCCATTTTCTCCATTATTTCTTCACTTTACTCCTAAACAAACACAAAACACATAAAAACATAAAAGATACCGCATTTCACCGATAAATAACTAAAAATTAAATACTTACACAATAATTATAAATATAAAAGACTACATTAATATGAGCTATACGGCTCACATCAGACAACTATGCCTACCGAATTACCTAACCAACCAAATATTACTGTCAATCAACCAGCAGCCGATGCTTACAATTTTAGTAACACAAGTGCATCAACTCCTAGTCCTCACATTGCCAACAGCACCTGTGAAGAAAGTAATGCAAATAATAGTAAATTTTACATAATAGTGAACTCAAAGGGATTGTGAGTGCTTTTATCTCAACAAATTCTGAACAAGTTAAAAAAACATGTGTAACTTGATGTATGTTTTTATATAATACACTTTGTAGGTTGGAACCTTCCTCCCTATGCTCTAGGATTATAACTATGAGCTTCCATCAGTGTACAGACATTAATAGAGTTAGTTGAAAAGAGGTTTCACGAGAAACCAATGAGTTTTACTGGGGAGAATTCAAGGTATATTTATATATTTTTTCATAAAGAATTTTGCATTTTAGTTATATTATGTATAATTTTAACTAATAACAAACTAATAATAATAAAATTTTAGAAAATTTGCTATTGGAATGCTGAAGTCAATAGTCACATTAGAATAGGCTGGGAGATAAAGGCTGCACAGAGGTATAAGGATTTTGTTTACCATATAAAGTACTCCAAAGAAAAATTAAAAGACTTGCTAGAATCAATATGGAATAGGTGGAATCAGATTTTTAATCTCCCTATGCGCATTTAAGTGTCAAATCAAAAGAAGCTCAATCATTATGGAGGAAATGAAGACAAAGCTCCTGGATCATACATGGATGGAATAATTTCTATTGGCTAGCATATCTCACGATTGGTAAGTATGTAAATTATAATGCAAAGCAATCCTTTAATATTAGTGACAATCTTATTTTGCATATTGTTTTGTAATTGCTATCGGGATTTGTGGTGTAAATAATATCAGGGCTACTTATGTTAATATCACATTAAATGTGTGGTGTAAATAACTCATATTTGTATGAAATGTTTGCTATTGCGAAGTTAGTGCTAGTTAACTTCTCTTTTAGCATTATACGATTCATATAGGAAGCCTTATATGGTTTAGGCATTTAATTTTTGTAGGGATATTAAAAACAAAACATCCAACTTCTTAAAAAGTTCATTTAGCTCAAGTAGTTGGTTTAGTTGAATACAATCCCCAAACCATAGCATTGGAAATTTGATGTTGACTTTTAAGCATTAATTTGTACTATGTTATGCTATTCTTGCCTATATTGCTTATGGAATTATGAAAGTGAAAGCTACGGTCACTTTTACTTTAGTTGTGAGGAAAAGTACAAAGGAATAAACTAGTAAGTCTTCATTTGTGAGTGCTATTGCTTTATATGATTTCAGGAAAAGAACAATGCTTTAAAATTTGAGAAATTGCAATTAGTTATGGTACAAATATTAGGATTTGCACTTATAGTTTAATGTGTATGCATTTTTGGTTTTCATGATGGATGTTTGCAATAATAGTTTGATGTGTATGTATTTTCGGTTTTCATGATTTAGATGCAGTGATTTTAAGTAGATATTTAAGTAGGACAATGCTTTAAAATCTAAGAAATCGTAATTAGTTATGGTATAAATATTAGGATTTGCACTTATAGTTTGATGTGTATGTATTTTGGGTTTTCACGATGGATGTTTGCACTTATAGTTTGATGTGTATGTATTTTCGATTTTCATGATTTAGGTGCAATGATTTCTAGTAGCAGTTACTTGCATGGCATTTTTTTTATTTATACCAGGATAATGTCTATTGATGATGGTGGCATTACTCTTAAAATAAGAGAGTATTTTTTGAGTGGAAAAATTAACATGAATATGTTATTCTAATAGCTTTGCTTATATTGTAATTGATATATGAGAAAGAGTATGGCCGGCCACCTACAATTCCTGAGGCCTACCTGCACACACACTATAAATCATGACTGGAAGATGTATGTGACCGATCATAGCAGGGAGGTATATGTAAGTAATATGGAATATAATTATTTTAGTTTTCACAATTATTTAAATGGCAAATTGTCAATTGTGAGTTGTTCTTATATTTATGCTTATTAAAAATTATTATGGTTTTATAAGAGAGGTATGAGCAACTCCGATCTAAGCAATCGCAAGAGTCATCGGCAGATGAGTCTGAATTGTTTTTAGAGGTTGCTCGATGCAATAAAAGGAAAAAAAATATATGAACTTGGCTCATATGTGCCACCTATTGTTTCTCAATTAGGCACATTATGTTGTGCTGGTACAAGTAATGCCTCCAATTCAAATGGGACATTATTGACAAAAGACGATGTCAAGGAGATTATCGCATGAGCTATTCATTCTTTGCTTCCTCACTTGGGGCTTCAACAGCCACTAGCTCAGCCTAATACTAATACTGCACCACCAGCACATGATGATATTTCTCTTTTAGGTGCACAAGGAGATAATCCACATGATTCTCCATCCGGTAATCGCGATTCTCCCTCAAATTGACATCTCTACTGCTTATAAACTGTTTTATTTAAACATTAATGTTAATTTGGATGTTATTTTTAATATTATGATTTTTATTATTTAGGAAGATACTTTTTAGGGTGAAATACTCATTTAGTATTTTAAGTAATTTTTAATTGTTTCTTTGTTATAATTTGATATTATAAATTTATAAAATTTATAATGATTTGCATTTATATACTTATGTATTCAGTTAACAATTAATTAATTTGTTATTCATTGATATATAAATAATATATTCATAAATATTAAAAAAAATAAAAAGTTTTAGATAGTAACAAAAACGACAAAATATTAGTCGCTAAAACTATTTTATTTCAGTAAATAGAAACGAAATAGCGACTAAAATGGCGACAAATTCTTAGTCGCTAAAATTATGTTGATTCAGTAATAAAATCATAATTTAGCGACAGCAACAACGACTATTTTTCTAGTCACAAAGTTTTAGCGACGAAAACACAATACATCAAAATCGTCGCAAAAATAATCAAATTCGTGGCGACTAAGAACAACAACGGTATTTTTAGTCGCAATATTTTAGCAACAAAGAATTATTGCGACAAAATTGTCACAAAAATAATCAAATTATTAGTAACTAAAAATAGTGACTGAATAATTTTGTCCCAAATATTTCCTTAAAATAAAGACGACTGATTTTAGGGGTTCAACAACGACGAAATTTATTAGCTTAGCGATGGAATTTTCGTTGCTATTATTAGTGACTGTTTTCTAGTTAGTTGCTAAATTTGCCTGCGACAGTAGAATAGCGACTAATAGTCGTTTTGAATTTCTTAAATTAGTGACGAAAATTGTCGTCGCTAATTCCCTTTTTTTGTAGTGTCCATATTCTAAAGTAAGTTGCACATTAATTAATTAATTTCTCTTTCATTTTCATAAACATTATAAGGTTAACTCATTAAATAATTCAGGTGGAGCTGTTAAAAGGTAGAAAAATACAATATAAAGTAAGAAAAACACTTTCATAAGAAGAAGAAGAAGATAATGATGATGAAGGATTTGTGACAATTGTTTAGATAACAGAAGACAACCCAAAAGGAAAAGCAGCAGCTCTGCTAAACTAGAAGCTATTAATAGCAGAAATATTACCAGAAAAAGACATAGTTTTAGGAATTCTGATATGCATTTCAATCCTAAGAAGTGTGTCATAATTGAGAAAATAAGATGTGGGAAACTTGCTGATATAAAAGAAGACTTAGAGAAGTAAAAATTAGAGCAAGAGATTAGGGCTTTGTAATTCTTCCTAATTCATCATCGCCTCATCTTCAACCATGGCATTAGAATGCCAGCACTGTTATTGCATCTAATAAAAGGTAGAATTTTACAAAGCAACCTATTGCTACTCATTATTCGCCTGTTGAAGGAAATGATAAATGATATAAGAAAGGACTTATCAAGAATGATCAGCAAAATTGCTTTCTCATTAAGACCTTGTAATGTCCCCGGATCCACTGCTAATATGATATTATCCGCTTTGCCACCTTTCACTCCACATATCTGCTTTGGAGACCATGCCGAAGCTAGGTGACTCACGATTTTACTTTTGAGGTTACCCTCAAAATGCATCGTACTAGGGAGAGGTATTCACATCCTTATATGGCATGCTTCGTTCTCCACTCCAACAGATGTGGGATCTCACAATCCGACGCTGGGCCCTAAAGGGGGCGGATTGTGAGATACCACATCAGTTGGAGTGGTGAACGAAGCATGCCATATAAGGATGTGGATACCTCTCCCTAGTACGACGCGTTTTGAGGGTAACCTCAAGAGCAAAATCGTGAGTCACCTAGCTCCGGCATGGTCTCTAAAGCAGACATGTGGAGTGACAGGTGGCAAAGCAGATAATATCGTACTAACGGCGGATCCAAGGACGTTACAATTGGTATCAGAGCCAGTGCCTGATTGGTGTGCCAGCGAGGACGCTGGGCCCTAGGGGGTGGATTATGAGATCCCACATCAGTTGGAGTGGAGAACGAAGCATGCCATATAAGGATGTGGATACCTTTCCCTAGTATGACGCATTTTGGGGGTAACCTCAAGAGCAAAATCGTGAGCCACCTAGCTCTGGTATGGTCTCCAAAGCAAACATGTGGAGTGACAGGTGGCAAAACGGACAATATCGTACTAGCGGTGGATCCGGGGACGTTACAGACCTGTTATCCCAAGAGTTGATTTTGAGGGCTACAATTAAAAGAATATTCTGATTTTAGCAGTTTCATAGAACTTATGGTTTTGTATATATTAGTTTTTCCCTCACCTGCTGATGACTAGTTGATGTTATAGATATATTGTATCCTTTTGTAACTTCCATAATCTATGCAGTGCAGTAAATTGATAATTAAAAGTTAGTTGCAATGGCTTATATATATATATATATATATATATATATATATATATATATAAGTTTGTGATTAGATCAATTCATAAATTTTTTTCATTGATCCACTTTGTTACTGAAAGAGATCATGTTAAAATAAGAGAATCCTAAAGAGAGAATGATGAAAAATAATTCTATTTTCTCTGTTACTACATCTCGATTACAGACTTAGTATTTATACAAATTGGTTTATAAGAATAGACTAAGATTACTAGTTAACAACTTACACAAGCTGGAAGACATACATGCACTGTACCAGGTAAATATAAAAAAGAATTTATAGCAGTAACAGCACTATACTAGCTACATATGTGCATCACTTCATGTGAAGTTGGCATATGAAATTTACAAAAAAAGTACAAAATCATTATGACCTATGATTAACAGAATTTGGAGGTTTTAATAATTAGGAGTTGATTAGATTCGCGAGATGCAATTAAAACTTGTAGCTAATTAATTACGCCCATGAGTTCAACGTTACATGGTAAAGTCAAGATCAAAGCCAAATTAATTAAGGAGCAACCACATATATTCTTGTGAACTTGAAAGTCATGGTGTATCATTGGCATTATTCAATTAGTTATAGTGTATTTTATATTAATCTATAATACTGGCCAACAATAATATGCAATGATTTGGATTGATTAGTTTTATATTAATCTGACTTCATTTTGTTGCCTCGGTTTCTATCTAATCTAACTCTTCTATAGCAGGAGAGTGTTATGAGATTCCCATCTATCCATCTATCTATCTCATATCATTCTAAGATGCATTAATCAGAAGATTAACTTTCATACAAATTTAACTTTCATACATTCTAAGATACTAAAAATATAGTGTATTTTCTTTTTTACGAAACTCGATATACTGTATTTTCTTTCAGTACACTATATTTTCTTTTTCTTTTGACTAAAATACAATGTATTTACTTTTCTACATAATAAAATATAGTGTATTTTCTTTTAACGAAACTCAATACATTGTATTTTATTTTCTTTTAACTAAAATACAGTGTATTTACTTTGGTACAAAAATAAATACAATGTATTTTCTTTTTAATGAAACTCAATATATTTTATTTTTTTTACTAAAATACAGTATATTTATTTTTGTATATAAATAAATCAATGTATTTTTTTACGAAACTGTGTTGTATTCTTTTTCTTTTTAACTAAAATATAGTATATTTACTTTTGTACATAAATAAATATAATGTATTTTTTTTTGATGAAACTCAATATGCTGTATTTTCTTTTTCTTTTAACTAAAATACAATGTATTTACTTTTGTACATAAATAAATAGAATGTATTTTTTTGATAAAACTCAATACACTATATTTTATTTTTATTTTGACTAAAATACAGTATATTTACTTTTGTACATAAATAAACACAGTGTATTTTTTTTACGAAACTTAATACATTGTATTTTCTTTTCTTTTGACTAAAATACAATATATTTTCTTTTGATTTTTTGTTTTTCTTTTTTGTTTTCAATTGATTGTAAAAAAAATGGAGAGTGATGAGCATTTTAATTAAAAAAACTGAATAGCTACAGTTGAAAGAATGCCACAAACCGATCTTTAATAATTAATGTTTAATTCTATTTTAGTATGGATTCGATCATGCCTGAGAGTTTATAAAAAATTAAAAATACTATTTATTTTATGAACATAAAAAGAAAATACTATTTTGTGAAAAGAAAATAATATCTAAAAATTTCTCTTTCGTATGCAGGCTGGAATAGATTTAAAGTTCATTAGCTTATCAATAAGTGGATGCTTTTCTTTGGGTGCTCTTATATTATTGGTTAGACGTATTTCCAATTTCAATAATTATTTTTCTGTTTATTAATTAATTTCTAGTTAGCTAATTGTACTGATCTCTGTAATTTTTCACCAGCTTTTAAGCAGCAGAGGATATGGTATGCAAGGCTGTTGGTCTGCACTAATAGCTTTTCAATGGTTTAGAATAATATAGCTAACTCTTTTTTATTTTTCACTTCTGGTTGATGAAATTAATTAACTTAAACCACAAACCTTTGACGCTCAATTTTTCTTTGCTCTTTGACGCCTTTTATCTCCAAATGGCATGCTTAGCGACGAAGATGAGGTGGAGTATAAGCTTGGGAAACTAGCTAAAAGCTACTTATTTTTTGTTTATTTTAATTATTTTATATATTTATAATTTATTTATTTTATTTTTAATGAGAAAAAAAAGGCATGCAATGCAATGGAGAATACATTCATACACACGCAGAGTTTCAAGTTTGCACGATTAATTTTGCTTATTAGGTTGTTCTAGCACAATGGAATGCATGTTTTTGAATGTGGAGCATTTTTGAAAAATGAAATTTAAAAAATGGCAATTAAAAAAGAAAAAAAAATAAAAATGATATTTATGAAAGATAAGAATGTGAGGGTGCAAATATGATTTTTTTTTCTTTTTTGTGGCATTGGTGAAAAAACCCCTAATTATTAATTCATTCTCAATTATAAGCATGTATTTATTATCGCACTCAAGAAAAAAAGAAAAAAGAAAAAAAGGAAGAAGAGCAATTATTTATTAGTATTAATCACTTCCGAGCACATTATTTGAATTTAAATTGCATTGAAATTTAAATGGCAATGACAATAAAGTCATCCATAAATTGGCCTATTTATTTATTTGTATTGTACCATGTTAAAATCCTTTTGTCAAATACTATCAGCAGCCCTGAACTTGAAAATATCGGTCATTTTACTACCTAAATTTAGTGAAAAATTATTCAGCCTCCCGAATGTTTTTAAGTGATGATCTAAAATTTTTCTTTCAATGAAAAAGTAACACATGTATTGTTTCAACATAGACTTAAAAGATGCCTATATTTTTCTTATTGGAAGGAAAATTTCACATCAGATTTGGAAATATATGTGCAACTAAAATTGATAGTTTAAAGGGCTAAGTGCTTTTTCAAAAAATTGAGGAGGCAAAATGACTAAAATTGTCTAGTTCAAGGGTTTGAGTATGTATTATGTGTTGTTTTTCCTTTGAAAATTTAAATTTTAAATCATTTTACACATTTTTGCACTTCATTTTTAATCATCTTCCTTAAATTTATTATATTTTTTACTTTATAAAAAGATTGTGAATATATATATATATACACACACACACACTAATGTTCTTTATTGTTTTTGCTATAACTTCAAAATTCATTTAATAAGACGAAAACAAATCATAGTATATCTACAATATTGTATACTGTAAATCATACAACATTGTTTTACTTCCTTGAAATATTTGTTCTTTGCCATTAATTAGAAAAAAAAAAGATGGGAAATGAACAACATAGCCTCATTATAATTACTAATAAAGATCACAAGCACTTATATATATAATGTCATTCCCTATTTTATTATTAACATTTTACTAAAATATTAAGTAATTGATTTTTATGAATAGCATTCAAAATTTTGGTCTCCGTATTATCATATTATATCTAACAGGAAATTGGAGATATTCCATTCGTCATCATCAATGCCAGAGAAACAACAGTCCACCATATCATTACTCACCAATTCTAATTTTGAAGGTTTCCACAGCTTACTCATAAAGAAGAAATACAATATCACGAGGAGAAAAAAAACAACGTTAGTAATTATTTTTAGAAAAAATGCATTATTAAACTTGTGAATTTTTAGAGTTTTTGCAATTAAATTTTTATACTTTTATTTTACAACATTAAACTCTTTTAACTTTAATGCCTTTATACTAAACGTACAATAGATTGGAATGGTTTAATAAGGTGATGGCTTCCTCCCGCACCCAAGACCTTCCACATTCCTATCCTATTGATTTCCCACCCCTTTTAGCCAGTAAGCAGGGCCATTTCCACTGCGGGCCTTCATTGAGAAGCCCCAAAAGGTGGTTTGATGGTGGATTCAAAGTTGTTCCCTTCCATAAGGTTGAGCGCTCAAAAAACAAGTCCAACACCTACAGGCTGTTTGTTGACAATTTGCCTTTAGGTTGGCCAATGTTTGGTCTAAAAAAGATATTCTCTTGGTTTGGTCTGGTGGAATGAGTTTTCATACCAAAAAAACTGAGTGCAAAAGGTGCCAAATTTGGATTTGTAAGTCTCTGTACATCAAAAAAATATTGACCAACTCATTAAAAGGGTAGATGGATCATTGATGGGTGATTATCAAATCCAAGTAAATGTTGCGTGATATAAAGCTATGCCTATGGGAAGAAAAGAAGAAAAAAAACTATAAGCTTAGGGAGGTAAGATTACCTAGTAACAGAGATGTGAGAACCTACACTAAGGTTGTGGAGCTGGGCATGGCCAGCATGGATCGAAAACGAAAAGATGTATATAGAAATATGAAAACTAGTTCAATTAATTTTCAATATGAGGTAGCAAAGGAAGAAAGGGAATGGTTAAGTAAAAGTTTAGTGGCTAGTTGCATCATGCTCAAAATATTATCAATATTCAGGACGCTATGATAGCCTAAGGTTATTTGTCTTGTAAACGCAGACCAATGGGGGATAACTTAGTTTTTACTTTCCCCAACTTGCAAATATGGGGAATATATGCTGGAATCGGGACTAGACTGGTTAGGTGAATGGTTTGAAATGATCAAGCCATGGTAACTAAGCTATTTATGCAACTAAACGATTTACTTGTGTTAGATGTGAAGGTTTCCCCTTGCATGCTTGAAATCCTATATTCTTCTCTACCATAACATCCTTATATGGTAATTTCATCAGCCTGGATGATAACACCAGAAGAAAGAGAAGTTTGGATGCTACTAGATTTTTGATAGCAACGTCTGCCCGTACAACAATTTAATGAAATTTTCAAAACAAGGACTAATGGAATGACTTATCCATTTTGAATTATGAAGGAACCTTCTACCTTTTGTCTGGATTTGTTTAAGAAAAGGTCTACCAAACCACTTGAATCTCCTATGTTGAGCCTAATCTTATATAAGCTCCGACAATCGTAGTATGAGGAAGGTGAAAAATCGTTGTCTTCTGGCAAATCCCATTCTACATCGAAAAGCAAGAATAGTAACTCAATATCGGTGCACACTTCGCGATGTAACCTTTTGGAATTGGGAACTCCGCTAAATGTCATGGATGGGCAGTTCGCTAGTTGGCAGATGTGCAGGGAATTGGGTTTCCATAACTCTAGTTTGAAGCAGTCCCCAAGCCCATCTGTATAAGCTAAGTTTAGGTTTAATTCATTTACCCAATGCAAGTCTGTAGAGTCTGATGACTTCATTCTTAATGGGCTGGATCTAATATCTTTAAGAGGACATCTATTTATAGTTAAGGAGAATTAGAGGCCCAACTCGGATCTGAAGGAATTGGCACTAACTGTAAAACTTTGACGAATCTGAAGGAAAATGAGGAACAGGCCAAAAAAAATTATTCCTTCTACATCTTTGGTTCAGCCAAAGCCACTTATTTATCTCCTAACTTGAGAAAAGAGAGGGGTTAGCGGAGAAAAAAAACCAAGATCTTTCATCATTTGAAGCAAATTCAGATGTTTATAGTGGATCAAGACAAGTAGCAGGAGAGTCTATTTTAGATGGCTGCATCGTCAATGCTAATGACCAATTAGTTAGAGAGGAGGAGGATGACTCGGTTTCTCCCACAAATAAAGCATTAAAGGTGCTTGAAGTCGTAGACATGCTGGGTATTGTTCAATTAGAGAATAAAGAGGCTCTTCTTGCATCTTTGGTCAGATCGAAGGGAGAGAGAGAGAGAGAGAATTAGGAGAAATCGAAAGAAGGAAAGATAGGTTCTTAATTAGTCTATTTGAGTTGGTTTTGGGTTTTTTTCTTTAAATTCTTGATATGAATTTTCTATATTTCACTACAAAAAAAACTGTAAATTCACAACAACACTTTTCATTGCTAATTGATCATATTTCATTGCGAATTACTTTTAACAATGGGATGACTTTGTTAGTGGTTATGCCCTAGATCAAATATTAGGCCCTTTATGTAATCTCTGATTTTATTTTATAAAATTGAATTTTCTTCATGTCATTATATTGTTGGCATGTTACATTATAATAATGTTTGTAAATAACAATCTAATGTTATTTTGACGATTCCTAGTAATTTATCACAAAATGAATAATGATAAATAAAGACTAGTATAAATTAAACTTATAAGTACTTGTTAGAGAACATAGTACTTGATAGACCCGCAATAAGATATTACATAGGTTAATGTCATTAGTGATCTTATAATAGTTATGTTATCGATCCTTAGACCTGAGATTATCATAGTATCCTACATAACGAACATTATGTTTTGACATAATCAAACATTATCTTTAATCGAATAATTATAAAGATTATGATTGGATATAATGAGAATCGTGCAGAGGATAGTAAATAATCAAAAAGGAATTTGTCCCTCTCTTATGAGAGATATATCTATTGGGTTCCTCGATAAGTAGGATTGAAAAATGCATGACTGTGCTCAAATAAATTGATGGAGCAATCAATATCATTTGATATTATCAATTTACTCAGTGATTGAGAAATTATATGTTTGGATTATATAAGTTTGACATGGACCATGACTTATGTTCAAACAAGATATCATGTGACAAAGAAATTATAACATGTTCTATTAGGTTAAATCGAATTATCGATATTCATATTAGTTGGGTAGTCATAATATCTTGTTAGATGCTACTTATGACTTGTGGGCCCGTGATAGAATTGGGGCCCACTACCAATATAATATGAACCTATTGGGTCGCACACATAGAATGTGATGAATGGACTAAGAGTTAATTCGGGTATTTCGAATTTTATTTTTTGATAAATTAAAATTCGAAATAAGCAAAATAATAATAATAATAATAATAATAATAATAATATTATTATTATTATTATTATTATTATTATTATTATTATTATTATTATTTAAGATTAATATTATTATTCTTATTTTAAATAAAAAATAAAGTATTTCTTATTTTAATAAAAAAAGTGGATGCAAAGTTTTCTCTTTCTAAATTAGGGTTAGGTAAACTATATATATATAACCCTAACAAAGCATAAAAAGTGAGTGGCAACCATCACTTAAGAGAGATACAAAAGAAAATCGGTTTTCTTCTGTAACCTTAAGAAGAGAGAAAATAAACTCTAGCCACCAAGGAAGGGAGCTACCATCCCGGGCAATTCTCTGCATTGCATTTACGTGTGGATATCGGTAGAAGGTGTCATTTCGCGTAAGGTCACACCTGTAATTCAATTTATTTGCGCTTTGAGAGGTTGATAATCGTTACACCTCTCTTTCTATTAAATCAATTGGATCGCTTGGATCCGTGGTGAGTTTTTATTTTCTTGCTGTGAATTTTTATTTACTGTTTCAAAACCAAACAGACTGAACGTTGTGAAAAGCTCCGTCGCAAATATATTGACGACCAAAACTAAAAATGGTCGTTAAAGTTGGCGAAAAAAAATAGTCAATAAATTAATTTTAAAATTAGTTGTTGCTAATATAATATTAGTTATTAGCAACAAAAATTTGAATCACTAATACAGATTGTGTCAATTGTGACTCTTTGTCGCTAATAGTTCCGATTGCTAAACATTAGCAACGAAGTTCTAGTCTCTAATTTTGTAGCTATTTATTTTTAAATTTCTAGTTTATTACATATTAGTGACATCAGTTGTTGTCACAAATTCGTCACGAAATGATAACATAATTTATTTTTTTAATTTTGTATTTATTAATTTACAACCTGTATAATTAACAAATTAATTTCTTATATACAAAACAATGAACATATATATATATATATATATATATATATATATATATATATATATATACAGAGAGAGAGAGATTTTTTGTTCCAAAATAGACTATCCATTGCATATGGTCTATATTATAAAAAATTACTTGAAATCCTACATAATTTTAACCAAGTTTATCATCATTCAAAATATCACTTAAAATAATACACCATCATGCTAATAACACATACAAAAGAAAATTAGCAATAAAATTTAAATAAAGCAATAATCAAATATGTAGCATCGATGTCATAGTGAAGTAGAATCACCGTGAGCAGATGGAGAATCAAAATGTGGGTGAACATCTTATATAGCTGAAGGGGAAACATCATCATGTCCTAGTCCATCAGTAGTAGGATTAGATTGATCAACTGGTTGTTGAGTCCCCAAGTGAGGAAACAATGCTCGAATGGTTCGTGTGACAATCTCCTTGACATCTCCCTTGTTTAAGCATGTCCCATTAGGATGGGATGCAATGTAGCTGATGTGGATCTAACATGAGGTTTATATGAGCCACGTCTATATATTTTTCTCCCTTTATTGCATCGTGCAGCCTCATAAAACAACTAAGACTCATCCATAGATGATTCCCCTTATGATCTCTCATCTCGGAGTTACTCATACATTGCCTATAAAATGATGAAAATTTTTAATAAGCATAAATAGGAAAACAACTCATAATTTACAAACACGAACCTTTAAATAATTGTAAAAGCTAAAAACTTACATACACCTCCTTGCTACATTCAGCCACATAAGTCTTCCCATCATAATTTATAGTGTGTGTAGGAAGGCCTCAGGAACTGTAAATGGTTGGCCATTTTTCTTCTCCTACATTTGACCAATAATGATTTAGCTTATATTTTCTAAGTAACTAGCAAGTTGCCATAGTCACAAAAGCAATTAATAAGCTCTTTTACACAAAATCCATAGGCACAAAAGCAATTAAACCACAATCTTCTTTATCTTTCCAACAAATAACAAAAAGGGTACGGAGCACTAGAAATTATAGCTAAACATAATCCCACCACTACAATACGGCATCACCTCAATTTAACACTCAACACAATATCCTATTGTCATACTTATGGCAACACATTTTCATATCAAAAAAAAATATGTGCTCATCAACAATAACCAGCATCTAATAAATAAAATATTAAATATTAAATAAAATAAAAATAGAAATATACTTACTAATCATAAGATATGCTCACCAATAGAAATTGAACCACCAGTGTATAATCCATGAGTTTTGTCTTTAAAAATTGAACAAATGATCAGTAAAATAGCAATGTTGTAAGCTTCTAATCATGATTCATTAATCACTTAGATATTGTGAAGCATATAGGCTAAGCTAACCAACCCAATAGCTCAAGTTATTTTATTACGATTATTATAATGCGTGGGGCTTAAAAGAAAACACTTGATTTTATTTCTTTGTCTTGTTTTACATATAAACAAAACTTAATTGGGCATTTTCAAAAGAAATAAACTTAATTGGGCCAAAAGGGAAAACAATGGAAACAAATAAAATGGAGTTGGTTTTCGCTTTCTAGCTTGGTTTCTTCACTCATGTATTCCCTTTTCTCCTTCCAACCATAAGACAACAAAAAAATATTTGTTCAATTAATTTTCCAATCCAAAATGCAACATCAAGAACCCAATAACACACAGTAATAACACATAGCAAGAAAAATAATAGAAGTAGAACAAAGAAAAACAAAATTGTAACAACCAACCAGCCAAACTAGGAAACAAATGAATAGGAAGCAAAAAGAAAATCAAGATGCAAATACAAATGAACTGAAACCCTTACATTGTATATTTAAAAAGAAAAATAAAAAAAAAGCAAGACACAAATAAAAATCAGCAAAGCTAAAAAACAAACCTTAATGTCAGAATGAAAATTTCCAAAATCGAACCAATAGGTGTAATGTTGATTGGAAATCACAAAATCGGATACAATAAATAAAGAAACATAGAAAGATCTATCAACTGGAGAGAAAGATGCTTTATTAGATAAAAACAAACAACCAAAGCATGCTTTGGAACTGAAAACTACAAGTTAACTCGCCTCTCCTATATGAAAAGCCACCTAAGAAGCTATCGCCGACTAGGCTGCTAGCAATTAAAGGGAATGACAATAACTATATAATGGCCATTTGGGAGAATTTTGTGGGTTAGGGTTTTTCAATTTGGGACAAAATGTGAGAAAGAGGTATATTTTGGGTTTTTAGATTAGTCGTGCGATTGAAATAACTTTTTTTTTTCATTTTATTTAGGACGTCATTAGTGACAACACAATTTCATCGCTAATCTTCATTATTGAAATATAATAATTTTAGCGACAACACTTAATTCATCGCTAAATTTGTAGCAAAATGTGACGCAGTATTTTCCCTCCATATTTAACAACTAAAACTTTCATTGCTACATTTTCTTAAACTAATTTTATGAATAAAAAAATTAAAAATTTTTGGGACTACATAGTTATCCCTAACTCCATCACAAAACATGGCGCAAACATTTTTCGCCAATATTGCGTCTGTTTATTTGATGTTGTCCATATTTTTTTGCTAAACATTGAAAAATAACATTTCCACGGTGTATGTGTAAAACAATCGCAATTTTGCGATGAAAATTAAGCCATCGTTAATTTTAGTCACGAATTTATAGTTTTTTTTTATAGTGTTGGATCATTAAAAGATTGAACTCAACTATTAAAAAGAGGTTGGTGGATACACATACACACACACACATATACATATACATATACATATACATATACATATACATATACATATACATATACATATACATATACATATACAAGGAATTGAAGCTAAACATGTTAGAAAGTTATGGGGAAATAGAAATTTTGATTAGATATCTCAAGATGCAGCAGGGAGTAGTGGGGAAATATAGTTACATGGTGATCTGGCCCTTTTCATAGGATTACTAAAAGTTTGGGGTAGGGGTGGATTGCAATCAAAGGGTATTTTGAGGCTTTTAGCATGAATTGTTGGGTCATTGCAGTTTACGTGCCAATTGGAGAACTAAAGCAGATCAAATTGTGGTCCTAACTATTAGAGAGTATGCCCTAGAGCCCATATAAATAGGAATATATTTCATATGTATGAACTATTTTATTTATGAGAAGGCAACATTTATTTATTAATGCTATGTGTTAATTACATGTGTTTGTTTATCTTAAATTAATAAATGAAGTCATTGGTATTATAAACATAGTGCAAAGGCAATCATGAAAGAATTCATGATATGAGATGTTTATTGCATGTAAATGTGATAATACCTAAAAATTTCTGTTCATAGTATTAACAAACTAGGACATTGTTAATAAGGATAGACTAGCATATGTTATACTTCTTGAAAGGTTCAAGCAGCGGTTCTAATAACTGTGATCATGAGAGATGATCAAAGTTAACATATGGATGCTTGTTAGAAGAACAAGTTCATCGAAGACCTACCAAGAGAATCCTCATATGGATATTAAATCTATGTCAATAAGGAATCTCTTTATAGTAGTGGTGCAAATATGCTCAAACTTGAGATTACCAAAGTTATCTTAAGTAATGAGTGGTATACTTTGACTATATAACTGCTTAACTCCAACGGGGGGTGAACATAGTTAGGAGATTGGGTATATCATGACCTACTTAAAGGTAATTGAGTAATCAATAAAGGATTAACCATTCCAGGTTTATAAAGGGAAGTTATCTAGCATGATTCTGTAATTGCCTTATTCAAAATAATCTCTGGCTAGAGTATGATGTCAAGGTGGATAGGGATCCACGATAGGGCATTTTTGAACAATGGTTAAATTAATAAAACATTCAATATTTAGGTTCATATGAGTTGACATAAATTCATACTCAGAAGCTAAATGAGATAAGTATGGTGAAAAGAGTAATTGCATGGTAACTATTATATAGAAGGGTATAATCAAAACCACTTAATTTTTCTAACATTTGGGTAGTCATGATGCTTAACTAGAGGCTGCTCAAAACTTGTATAATAATGTATTATGAATATCAATTGGAGATTGATAAAATTGTTTAAATCATAAGAGTCATGGTTCAACTAGGATTTTTGCTGAAAAGTCCCAGTTTGAGTAGAACTCTTAATTATATATTATACTGCCAATAAGTGTTATCATCATCTATTTCTCCATCCCTATCCAGATTTCCTTGCTAGCTTCAAGGAAATTTCGTGGTCCTTGTGTTTTCCATCAGATATGGTTCATTTAGATCCTCTCTAGTATGGATTACTATTGGAGGTGTTCTAATTTGGACATTATGGTTTGCGACAACCCGGTGAGAAGGAAAATCAACTGTTCAACATTCCTCAAAGGTGATTTTCATTATTATCTTTAACATATATATTGTATATTCATGGCAAGATCCTTTTATTGGTTAAAAAATTTAAAATTTCGCTCATACATGTAATGTATTTAACCAATCTAGAACCAACATGGTATCAGAGCAAGGTTTTGCCATGGATCTACAATTTTATATTTTCATGAAATATTTTTCTTATTTTTGAGTTAATAAATATTGTATTTTGATATTCATAAAAGAGAAATTTTTATTTCTATATGTGTGTGATTAAATAAAAAAAATATTAAAAAGAAGAAAATTGTTTCTCCTTGTACAACGGTGTAGGAAAATTGTGTTCATATAGAACAAGGGGCTGTTCTAAATCAATTTTTATTTGGTCCATGATAAAATATTTTTGATGATATTTTATGTGGTTAATATGAGATATTAAGCCATAGGATCAAACAAAATTGAATTTGAAAATTTTTTGCATGAAAACTAGTTTAATCGAAAAGTTTGATAAATTAGTGTTCTTCTTGTGTTCATGATTAGAACGATTTGTGATCTTTTAGAACTGATATATCTGATGTATTGGTATGTTTTTTTAATTAATTGGATTAATTAAAGTGGGTCTTAAATCAATTGGATTGGGTTTAATTCATTAAAGTCGCTTAATGGGCTTAATTGAGTCTATGAGCTTGATTTAAATTAGTAAATGACTTGGTAAGTCCAAGGAGCTAATTTAAATTAAAATAAAAGACTCTTATTAAGTTTACTAATGGGTTTTAGGGGCTGGAGTGAACTTAATAAATATTTGGCTCATTCACAAAGTTTAAATGGCCAAAAACACACAAAACTAGTTTGTGCATTAACACACTTTAGAATTTTATATGTGGATTTCAGCCCACCCATATTTATAATCTTAAAATTGATTCTTTAATTCTTTAATATGATTAATTAATTAATTAATTATCAATTGGATTGATAATCAAGACAAAATCCATGTATGGAAAAGGTTTCCTACTATTGGATAATTTTCCAATTTGATCACACTATTACAATAACTCAAAATTAAATTTCAAGTGTTGAAATAAAGTTATTATTCCATAATTAGGCTCTAAATTTATGCATTATAATTTCATATAAGGGTGTATAATTAACATGATGGATAGTTATGGACAAAGTCTAATGTGATTGAGCATAATGCATATTTTGGCCCAATTAGGACTTTCATGTCCTGGCCACTTATTTTTTTGGATTGTATTTTCTTTTCAAATTGTAATATGTAATTATATTATTTAAATTAGAATTAGAAGTAGAAAAGAAGACCACTAGAAAGGAGCAAGATGGGCCGCATGGAGATCCAACAAAATTAAAGATAATATATTTACCTATTTTTATTTGACTCGTGCATATTATCTAAGTTTGATCTTTTGATCTTTTTTTTGCTTGGGGAGGTCAATGTAGTAAAGTTCATAACTATGCCATATTTTTATGCTTATATTTATGCGATAAATATAAGATGTATACCAATGTATGCCAACCATGTATGACGAGATTTAATTAACAAAAATCTCTCAAACTAATACTAAGGTATATAAATTTTCTATTAATTAAAGAAGAACCAGAGTTCTTTACAGTATGGGTTGTTGACCAGAGTCAAGCTCATATTATATCAAATATGTTCAAATCTAATTAAATGGGTCACCTTAGCTAGCCCATTAGCTTGTTGATCACAGTCAAGGCTAATGGTTCTAGAGGTAAGACTGGGGAAGACATATATGATATGCAGATATCAAGAGTTGATAATCTAATGATCTGATAGTTGTGTATAAACACAATTGGTATTGATATACCTACCTTTTAAGGGTATGAAGTTTGACTTATTGACCATAGTGAAGGTCAAATTTCATATCAAGGATTGGATATTGGCCCACTAAGAAAACTATCGGGTTTTCTTGGTAAGGGCTATTAATTCACAATAAAATTGTGGGAGTAAATGGATTAATTAAAGACCTAATTAATACATGCATATACATGAACATACTCTTATATATTTTCTTTCTTCACATCTAGGTCAACACCATAAGCACATCAAACATAAACCTATGATCAATCTTGGATAACAAGCTGGTTGGCAGCAATTATTCTGATTGGATTAGGCAACTGAGAATTGTTCTCAGAGCTGAAAAGATCCATTATGTCTTGGATAAAGATCCACCACCACTTCCATCAGATGATGTCACTGATGAGATCAAAGGCATTTATAAAAATATATATGTGTGATTGGCTCTAGTGTAAGTGGGAGATTGTTAGAGAGTATGCCCTAAAGCCCATATAAATAGGGATGTATTTCATACGTATGAACTCATTTTATTTATGAGAAGGCAACATTAATTTATTAATGCTATTTTTAATTACATATGTTTGTTTATCTTAAATTAATAAATGAAGTCCTTGGTATTATAAATATAGTGCAAAGGCAATCATGAAAGAGTTCATGATATGAGATATCTATTGCATGTAAATGTGATAATACCTAAAAATTCCTAGTTATAGTATTAACAAGATAGGACATTGTTAATACGGATAGACTAGCATATGTTATGCTTCTTGAAAGGTTCAAGTAGCGGTTCTCATGACTGTGATTATGAGAGATGATCAAAGGTAACATATGGATGCTTGTTAGAAGAACAAGTTCATTGAAAACCTACCAAGAGAATCCTCATATGGATATTAAATCTATGTCAATAAGGAATCTCTTCATAGCAGTGATGTAAATATCCTTAGATTTGAGATTACCAAAGTTATCTTAAGTAATGAGTGGTATACTTTGACTCTATAACTGCTTGCCTCCAATAGGGGGTGAGCATAGTTAGGAGATTGGGTATATCATGAACTGCTTAAAGGTAGTTGAGTAATCAATAAAGAATTCATCATTCCATATTTATAAAGGGAAGTTATCTTGCATGATTAATTGTCTTATTCAAAACAATCTCTGGCCAGAGTAGGATGCCAAGGTGGATAGGGATCTATGATGGGGCATTTTTTTAACAATGATTAAATTAATAGAATATTCAATATTTAGGTTCATATGAGTTGACATAAATCCATACTCAGAACCTAAATGAGATAAGTATAGTGAAAGGAGTAATTACACGGTAACTATTCTATGGAAGGGTATAATCAAAATCACTTGATTTTTCTGACATTTGGGTAGTCATGATGCTTAGCTAGAGGCCACTTATGACTTATATAATAGTGTATTATGAATATCAATTGGAAATTGATCAAATTGTTTAAATCATAAGAGTCATGGTTCAACTAGGATTCTTGCTGAAAGTCCCAGTTTGAGTAGAACTCTTAATTACATATTATACTGCCAATATGGATAGGAATCCAATAGGTCACACACATATAGAGTAGGAAACAAAATAGTAAAAATGACAAGAATAACAATATTTGATATTATTATGGGAGAAGAAAAATAAATAAGAAAATAATTAATTAAAGAGTTTAATTAATTATGCATACGCATAAAAGTTCACAGAATTTTTTGAAAATATTCTAAAATGATGGATCTAATTGAAATATTGTATTTTACTATTAAATATTATTAGATTATAATTATTATAGGGTTGAAATAATATTAATAGATCTATTTGAGAAATAACTACTGGCCCAGAAAATTAGTTTCTACGCAAAAGCTCTCTAGAGAAAGGTTTCTGCACATAACCTAGATAGAAAGCTTTAGAGGCCTACTTTTTGGACTAAAAAAAATTAAATATGTTTCATAATAGTTATGAAGGCCACATATTTAATTTGATTGGATTTGGAATTGATTTTGATAATTAAATTTAAGTGTGTGCACAAAGGCCCATTTTTGTGAGTTAAGTGTAAGGTCTTTTTATGAAAGTGCCTAGATTGGATTTTAGTTAGGCACAAATTAATTAGTTATATTCCAACAGCCCATTTAGTATTTCTCTAGAAGCTTGAAAGGGCAAATGGCATTAAAAGTAGGCTTTTAAATTTAAAAGGTCCAAATACATTAAAAGTGGTATATAAAAGCCTAACACATATGAGATTAGGTAAGATAAGTGTTATCTTTATCTATTTCTCCATCCCTATCCAGATTTCCTTGTTAGCTTCAAGAAAATTTCGTGATCCTTGTGTTTCCCATCAAATCTAATTCATTTAGATCCTCTCTAGTGTGAATTACTATTGAAGGTATTCTAATTTGGACACTGTAGTTTGCGACAACCTAGTGAAAAGAAAAATCAAATGTTCAACAACCCTCAAAGATGATTTTTATTATTATCTTTAACATATATATTGTATATTCATGGTAAGATCCTTTTATTGGTTAAAAAATTTAAAATTTCGCTCATACATATGATGTATTTAACTGATCTAAAACCAACACTAACTAGGTTGTAATTGTATTGGTGGAGCTGTCTCTATTTTTATTGTTTGAGTAATTGCAGGAGGTTATTTTTTGGTTTTTTTTTTTTTTCTTTTTACCTGACGTTGGGGGTACTATCAGGTAGTGGTTCTTATCTCTTACGATCCCATAACAAAGCGCTTTAGGGATTGGTCTTTGCTTGGTTGGTTTTTTGCTTCTATCGCTAAACTCTGCACTTGGTTCTTTGCTGTAGTTTTTTGCAGGGTCTATTGTATCTATAGTAGTAGAGGCTAGGTATTGTTTGCTGGTTTGTTTGTGCTGAGCTCTCATTTTTCTAGGGCTGTTGGGTTGTTTGTGCTGTGTTGTATTTGTGCTAGGTTGTTTGCGTTAGGTTATACTCTCAAGTTCATGAGATTATACCTATCTTATCTTCATCGGGTTCTTGTGCATTGTTCTGGCTATCTTATCTTCTAGTCTGTCAGGAGTTGAACTTTTTCAAGGCTTTTCCGGCCGCTAGTTCTTTACTTGATTTGGGGTTAATGAGTTTTCTCTATTCTGAAGTTTTTATTTTCCGGGTTAATTTTGGGTTGTAATGTATCAGATTGCTGGTTTTCTGCTGTTATTGGCACTCTCCTTGTGTTAAAGGAATCCAGTTGTTGTATTTCTTTTTATTAATATCATTTGGCTTGTTAAAAAAAAAAATCTTTAACTTTTATTTTTTTTTAAATGTGATATTAAATTGTATATCCCATTTGACATATTTTTAGTATTTACATTTAAACCTCAATTTTATATATTTCTTGCATACTTCTTATCAATTTTAAGTTAACCAGCATTCTCAATTGTTATTTTAAACTCAAATTGACAAGGGTACTAACTACAAGACATCAAATTGAGGTCAAGATTCAAATAATAAAGGCACGTTAAATGGATTATATTGTTCAATTTCATGTTTTCCGTTCATTAAAGATTTAATGAGTAGACAAAACAAAAATTTAAAGGCTTAACATTGCAAAATAAAAATATCAGAACTTAACAATAAAAAGTCAAAAAGTTCAAAGGATTGGTAATATATTTTTCCTTATTTTTATTCTGTAAATTGCTAGTTTAGGACTAATTTTTCGTTCATATCATTTTTCGTGCAAATGGATGTCCATATAGGTATTATATAATTATGTAATATATGTGTGTTTATATATATATTTTTTAAATAAATTAAATACTCCTTGATTTTAAAAGATAAAATATCAAATTTGACTATCCCTTATATATTTCATCACATTATATCTTTAAGAAAAAATATTCAAATTTACTCCTAAAATTAAAAATTGTATATATTTACCTTCTAAATATGTTTTGAGCCAAAATTTTCTTTTTTGTTATATAATTGGCTCAAACTTGCCCCTAAAAATAATTAAACTCCAAATAAATAAATAAAAATACACATGACAAACTAATTAAAATTACATAAACTTGCCACCGCTACATTTTAGATTGACACTCTATTTTAAATCTCAAAAAGGGATTAAAATTTTTGACATTAAACTTGTCAAAATAATTGAATTTTAGGTAAGCAAGTGTAAAATATCTAATGGTATGAAATTTTAACCATTTTTGAAGAGCTAAAATCAGATATCAAATCTACAGTGTACATGTGGTAAGTTTATATTACTTTAATCTACCTAAAGTCTTATTTTTTAATAGCAAATTTGAATAAATTACTTAACAGTAAGAGCAATTTTGACTGGAAATATATTTAAAAGATAAATTTGTGCTATTTTAAATATTTCTCAGACAAACTTCATCCTTTACCCTAATGAAACTTTCTGATGCCTTACTTTTTTTTCTTTTTAGTTTTTCATTGAAAGCAACTTAATTGATATTTAGAGTAAAATCGAAGAAACTCAATGGTTGTTTGAAGTGTAAATTTTTGTCAAATTAGAAGATAAATTTTGTGGGAACCTTTTAATAAAAATATCAAAATTGAAGCTCATTGTATACAACAGAAATCTTAACATTTAATTTGAGTGAAACAAACAAAATAAAATTCTGAATATCTCAAATATATTCCAAATTTATTGTATTTTTTTTTTCAAATTTAATCCACCAAAAAGTTGATAAGTTATAAAACTCGAAATGGATATGCATATATAGATATATATATACCTTTGGTCTGTTGTCTTTATCAATAACTTTGCTCTTGCACTCTGAAGAATTGAAGTTAATTAATAGGAAAAATTAAAACAACTCAAATTTAATTAATAACATTTTATTTTTATATATAAGAAGAAGATCCAAATAATATTTATTAATACGGATATATGAGAAAAATACTCTCAAAATATTCAGAAAGGAGTAAAAATACCCCTAAATTAAAAATTTTGAAATATATATCCTTAAAGAAAAGAGAGAAAACAGGCCTGAACTATAGAGAAAGGAGTGAAAATATCCTTGATCCAACCACTTAGTTCCAATGGTCCATGTACTCTGCGTCTTGAAGACTCTATAAGGGTCTAAAGCCCTATTGGTAACATTTTTGAACTCTGTAAGGGTCTAATGAGTACAAAATTTCCCGACAGATTGAAACCCATTTAAAATTGAAGGGCAAAGAAGGCCGATAGCAGATTATGAAGGCCTGAAGCACAAACAAGGCGAATGATTATGAATTTGGGCCCAAATAAGAAAGGTCAAGCATGAAAAACTAAGAGGCTCAGCTCAAAGCCCATATTGTGAGGCCCAATTCATTAAGCTATGTATCAATACTCTCCCAGGCTCTATGGGCCAAGCCCCTGACCTTTTAGAAATCCAAATTATTTCGCGAGTGGAATGAGAGGAGATTTGAAATATATATATATATATATATATATATATATATATATATATATATATATATATATATATATATATATATATATCGGTAATCAAAACTCACTGTTCCAATTAATTTGGATTCTAACCAGATAAATTCACACAAAAAAATAACACTCCTTTTCACATATTTAAAAATATTTCATGCCTAAAATTAAAGATCTCTAATTAAGAGAGAAGTTACATATAAAAGTAGTTATATTATCTCACTTCTTCAAAGTATATTGACTAGCTAATTAAATACTCGGATTGGATGCACATGATAACAACTACTCTTTCCATCTAAAAGTAATTAACTGTCCTTTTGGAGATTTTTTTTTATCTAAAAAAATCAGTAACTTTGAGAAATTAAATGAAACAATAATTATTTTTTTTAAACTTACCCCTATTAATTATATCCTTCTTCCCTCATTATCTCTCCTCCTAGCTACATGATTACCACCATATTAAAAAAAAGGTATTTTGGTCAATCTATTGCAAATTTACCTAAAATCAAAGTTATTAATTAGGTTTATTATAAGCATAGAAACCTTAAAAGATAGTTATTTTGGAACGGAGAGAGTATAACACTATGAAAAAAATATTACTATTGTCACGAATAGTATGCCATCAGATCAACATTGAATTTGCAACAAATTGTAAAATTCATTCTGAAAATTTCTCAAAGAATAAAAAATAAAAAATCTACAATGGGCACATAATATCTGTCATTAATCTTAAGCGCTAAAATATGACACAACATTTTGCACTGGATTTGGCAACGGATATCCGTGGCTAAATCAGTTTAATAATTTAACAAGTAAATAAAAACTTGCGACGGATAAAATCTGTTGGGTATTTAATATTGAATTTTTTAATTTAATTTTGGGACAAATTTGTGTTGGCTCGAGACAGATTCTGTGACGAAATTTTATCCGTTTAAGATCCGTGACGTTTATGCTATGTATAAACAACTATGACAAATATAGAATTGTGATAATACCATGGCTACTAAAATGGTGATTTTTTATTCTTGCAATTATTTTCTGAAAGTACAAGTTGTAACAGGGTAGTTACTAGGCGATTCAGTCATTCAAATAGGCACCTAATTAGGAAATAATAATAATAATAATAATAATAATAATAATAATAATAATAATAATAATAATAATAATAATAATAATAATAATAAATGAATTTCAGCTATTTTGCTCACGTTTAATAATAATAATAATAATAATAATAATAATAATAATAAATGAATTTCAGCTATTTTGCTCACGTTTTCCAACATTTAGTCCATCTTAAAGGATCATTTGTACTAAGGTTGTAAAAGCTGGATTGGTCGGTTCAGTCTAATAATTTTCCGAATGGGCTATCATTAAAAATCATTCTAATTAATATCTATTGAAAAATCGTTCAATTGGATGGTTGAGCCAAAAATCAAATGAATTGAACGGGTTTAAAAGTTGTGTTTTCAAAATTAGAGAGTGAAAAAATTGCATAAATCATGGGTGAACACACGACCCTAAAGTCCTTATTGTGAGATTTTAATTTTAGCCAACTGACCATTCCACTTTGTTTTTACTTCTCACAATATTTTCCATATAACTTTTTATATTTCAATTTATTTTTTTATAATTTGCATGTACAAAATACATTCCTAATTAGAGCCTAACTTTTCATTTACTATATAAAATGGATAAATTGACAAAACAATCTAATTTCTCATGACGCAATTAATGTTTTTAAGGTTGATATTTGATAGTAAATACGATTTTGAATGTATTATTATCTTTCCATATAATGTATAACAAGAAAGCAAAATTATAATATTGATATGAACGTTATTATTGATAAGCTCTAAAATGTTAGAACTTAAAATGAGATGAAAAGAAGACAAAATTGGCTGGGTTCATCCTTTATAGATGATGAGCCAATTTGCAAAATATGTGAAAACTAACCCTTAGCATGTAGGGGATTAGCATTCCAATTCCTAAGTTAGAGAGAATTTAGAGAGAGAAAATATAGTAAGAGAGTTCTTATATGTGCAGTACCTTATTTTTGAAGTTTCTCTCTATTTATATATTACCTAGGTGGCTAAAACCTATGAGGTTAGGGTACTTGAGTATTAGATTTTCCGTATTTGCAATTGACAGATTTAGGGTGTCAGATGTGACAGCTTGCAGCACATAGCCTATTGATGTGACAAACGCGATGGCATCGGGTAGATCGACTGAAGAGACCGATCAATCTATTAGAGCACTTAAACAGTGTAGATGGTTAGCGGGCTTTTAGGCTTGTAGGCAGCAACTAGGCCTGAGCCTGGACTGGGCATATGATTATTGAGCCGGGCCCAAACATGATAATATTAGGTATTATCATTTTTACCCCACAACATTTCGATCTACCACGAAGATTGAATGAAAGGAGCTTAGGCGACTGATGCCTGGAATAATCTCTTCGAGTTTTGATTAATTTGAAAATAGCAATGTTTTCATAAAATGCATCTTTTCAATTTGGCACCCACAACGTTTCGATCTGCCTGAAGGATTAGAGAAAAAGGGCTTAGGCAACTGATGCCTAGAACTTAAAATAATCTTTTTATATTCCAAACACCTCAAAAATAGAGATATAGCATTAAATGTAGTATGGTTTTATGTCAAATGTCACTTCGATTATTGGAGCATTACGATGGCTTGGCCATGTGGTACCTTCTTATTAGACATCAATTTGAATTTTAAAACCCATTCGTTGCTTATAAATAGGTGATTTCTTCTCTTCTGCTGGTTTTTTTCACGCTTTCAAAATTTTTTTGGCATATTTTCTTTCAAATTTCCTCCGTCTTTTTGGAATTCTTCAAACTTTGAGTTTTCGTCCTCCTTAGATTTGAACTCAACCCTTTCATTCTTGGGTAAGCTTCCAATTTCAAACTTATTCTCTTCTTCAATTTTTGAACTTGAGGTTGAAATGGCTGAATCTCATGTTTTCACTTACCACGGCATGGATTTGAGTTTCTTGTTAGAGTTTAGGAAAAAACCCATAATCATAGATCATACCAAGCATACTGAGGATGATGTTAAATCCTTTAATAAGCAGTATTGCTTTCCTTCTAGATATTACACCTCCCCCTACCCCTACCCCCATTCGATGTCCTATAGAAAATGACCTTTTGTAGATGGAAAATTTTTTATTCTCTATAGTATGAGTCTGGAATCTAGGTTGAGGTTCCATTTCGATGGATTTGAAAGGCATTGCTAGGTGCTTATAGAGTATCCCCCTATCAATTGAATACCAATGTTTGGAGGGCAATTGCGTGCTTTAAGGCTATGTGTAGAAATTGTTGACCTAGCATGCCCCTAACTATTGAATTATTCGGCCATTTCTTTTTTGTTTCCAATACAGTAGATGCACAAGGTTTTTTCAATTTTAAAAGTAGGAAATATAGAGAAATCCTCCGATTCCCTACGTCCTTAAAAGGTTTCAAGGATAAATTTTTATTGGTCGGGGTGAAAGAGGGCTTTGGAGTTAGGTTAGCCTGAGCAGACAAGCTGATCAATATGTAGGACTTGGTTGGTAAAAGACACATGTTCCAAGATGATATAAACAGTCTGCCCACTATGGTGAAAAATAATGGAGGACCATTGGACTCTGATGTGCTACCGAGTGCATTGCTCGATCCTTTCAAACCTAGAGAAAAGAGAGAGGGTGAGCAATTCATATTGTTTCTTTCTTTCTTCTCCTGTGGTAGATCATTTTAGATTGATTATTATTCTTTTCTTTGGTTCAAATTTGATCTAACCCTTTTTCTAATTTTTCTTGCAGAGGAGATAGCTAGCCAATAAGGAAAAAGAAATTTGGCAAAAATAACTACCAAAAGAGCTAAGGAGTCAAATAAAAAAATTCGAAGTTAAATGCCTTTGTCTATTAAAGAGAAGGGGCAAGGTCAAAAGTGAAAGGCAGCCTTTGGTGTGAGGCAGTTGATTGAGGAGGGTGCAGCTTTGACTATGACTGAAGCAGGATGGGAAGAGACAGTCGTTTCTGCTGATGTTGAGGGAGGTTGGGTTTCGACTGTTGTGGAGCCATCCCCGATCACTGTCATCGATGACCAACCTCTCATGTCAATTGTCAATGCTGAGGCTTCACCGTCAGTGGCTTCAAAGGGAGAACAGCTAGTGACCATGGAGATTCAAACCACCAATCCATCCCTATCATTAGAGGCTCCTCTGCTGATTTTTCCATCGGAGGTTCCTCACCTATCTCATACCAAGCCTTCTTCTAGGGTGCCTAGATCACATGGGCAAATGTCGATGGTTGCATTTTCGGAGGTCCCTTTAATCTAGATTTTAAATGAACATTATGGGGAAATGCCACTATAAAGAACCCGGGCTTGGTAACATACGTGATCAAGGGTCTGCTTTTGGAGAAGGATCTGACTAATGCCTAATTTCCCACCTCTTTGGAGAAGATGGGATCAGATCTTTGCATGTTGTCACTGATGGTATGTACTTAGACATTTTTCACATAAACTGCCTCATAGTGTTTAAGCGACTCGGTTTAATCTAAGTTATGTGGCTTTGTATTTCAGGTTGCTCATAGGGTTAGGCATATGGCTAGCAAGTACCTACATCTGGAACACACTAGGGATTGGCTATAGTACGATCTGTAATAAGCCAAAATACCTGTAATGTATAGAGGAAAAAAATGAAGTATGATTGCCAAATCTCCTTTAATAAGATAGTTAAAAAGCAAGAAAAGGCTTTAGAGTGCCTTAGGTTAATGCATGAGTTTAACCTCTTCTCTCTTCAATCGAAAGTGGACAAGATTAAGCTTGAAAATGATAGGATGAGGGGTAAATAATCTAAAATTGTCAAACTTAAACTCAAAAACGCCAAGTTAAAGACTAAGGAAGCGAAATTGGAAGCTACGAAGGCCAAGTTAGAGTCAACTTGGGTTGACCTTGTGGCAAAAATTGCTTCTTTTGAATTAACTTAGGCTAAGCTTCAAAAAGAGAAAAGGTAACTTCAATCCCAACACCTAAAGTAGCTCGAGGATAAGAAGGGCCAGCTTCTGGAAGAATTAGGCAGAGTTATTATTCCCTGAATCTAATCTATCATTCTTGATGGATCTTAATGCTTTGCCTAGACATTTCGAGGATGATGATGATAGAGAGGAGGAGGAAGAGGTGGATGTCATGCCTAATCCTAGCAGCCATGTCAAAAGCTCTATTTTTGACTTAAAGATTTATTCTTCTAGGTAGAGTTATTGTTCTTGAAAAAATTCCAAAAGCGGAAACACTAGATGCTTATTAGGGTGTAATGCAACTCTTTGAATCCAAACAAGGCATTACAAGAAAATTTTGAAATAGCAACGAAAATTAAATTTTATTGCTAAAATCGATAGAAGTTTTAGCTTTAGCAATGGAAATGGAAAATGGTTATCTTCCATTGCTAAAAATGGAGGGAACTTACATCAATGATTACTTGCAATTTTGCATATTTGGATACTTTTTGTTTCAGATTATGATTCGCCAATTGAAATTTAATTTCTGATTGAGACTTGTATAATTTGTAAAGAACCGTGTATCTATAACAATTCTTTATAAATTGTAAGCACTTAACCATATTCGATCAATAATCACAAGAAATTAATAAGTCAACTAAAAACATATAAATATCGTATCTTTGTAAGTTTCAATTTCAATCAGTAGAGGTATTTTCATTAATGAAGACAGTGAGCTATATAGTTACACGATCGATAAGATATTTGTTGTCTGATCAGACTAGTGAGAATATCACTATAAATGGTACCTTTTCAAAGCCTCTGTGTTCCACATCCTTAGAAAATTTTGCCTATCTATGCTTTGCAGCTTATAAGTGCTAAGGTTGATGATCTTCACTACCTTAAATGGGACTTCCTAATTGGGCATTAGTTTTCCTACGTCGAAGTTTTCTTTGCCGATTTCTACCTTTCGTAGCACTAGGTCTCCAATTTTAAAAGCTCTAGGCTTAACTCTGGTGTTGTAGTATGAAGCAAACTTTTGCTTATATGCTATAATTTTAGCATTGGAATCATCATACTTCACTTCTATCAGGTCAAGCTTTATTCATCTCTCGTTAGGATTTTGATCTTCGATGAAAGACTCGATTCAAAGCATATGCACATAGATCTCCATAGGAATGACGACTTTCGACCCATAGACTAGTGAAAAAGGGGTTTGGCAAGTACCTACTCTAAGAGATGTTTTGTAGGACTAGAGTACATTGTTAAGCTCCTTTGTCCAATTCCCTTTCACATCACCTAGTCTCTTTTTCAATCCTTTCAGTATAGTTTTGTTGGAGGCTTTTTTCATTCCATTAGTCTAAGGGTGTGCCACTAAAGTGAATCTTAAATTTATCTTCAAATCAGAGATGAAGCCTCTAAATACAAAGTTATCAAAATGCTTGCCATTATCAATAATGAAGACCCTCTGTAAGCCAAATTTGCAGATAATTTCTTTCTATATAAGCTTTTGATTTTTATGGCAGTGATATTCGACACAAGCTTAGCCTCGATCCATTTATAGAAATGATTGACCATGATGATAAGGAATTTCATTTGTTGTTTCCTTGGTGAGAAGGGTCCAAAGATATCTAGTCCCTACTAATCAAAGGGCCATGATATCCTGATTAGTTGCTGTTCACTAGCTAGCTTCTTTATGATCCTTCTATGAATTTGACATTACGAGTAACACTTTGTAATTTGTTGTGCATTCTTAAAGATAGAAGGCTAGAAATAACATGTTTGTAATACCTTTCTAAACATGGCTCTGGATGCCTCATGCTCTCTGCATAGTCTTTCGTGCATTTCTCTAATTATATAGTCCCCTTCTTCTTTGGATTTGCACCTTAACCATGGGTGGTTAAAGGCCTTTTTGTACAGGAGACTATCAATTAATAAGTAACTTAGAGATTTCCTGACAACCTTTCTCACCTTTGCTCTATCTTTAGGGAGACTGCTTGTTTACAAATTTTTAATGATGGGTGTCATCCTAGTCTTGGCCTTATCTATCTCTATTATTTCTACTTTTTCAATGTTTAGGAAAGACAATTCTTTAACCATGCCATCCTAATCTTACAAAAATTTGATCAGTTGAAGCTAATTTTACTTAAAAATTGGCTTGCCTTGCATATTCTTTGGGGACCTTTTTGATGGTGATCTTTATCCTGACAGACTCCAACCCTTGAATCTTGACTCTCACCTTAGCTAAATAATCTTTCATCATGGGTTATTTTGCTTTAAAGGTACCAAGGACTTAGCTAGTCACCTGCTAGGAATAACTCTTAACCTTGAGATTTTCCGAGTGGATGGACTTAACCAATTTCAAGCCCTGCAAAAGTGCTTTATACTTAGTAATATTGTCAGAAGCTCAAAAATTTACCCTAATTGCATATTGCACTCTAATGTTAAGGGAACCATGTCGGATGATTCCTACTCCTCCTCTATACTCATTCAAAACACCATCTATAATCATTTCCTAAGGGATATCCTTGTATCTTGGACTTTATAGTGCCTCACCAATAAATTCAGCCCTAAAGTCTGCCAACACCTGAGCTTTAATGGTCAATTTGGACTTATATCTAATGTCAAATGACTGTAAATTCAAAGCCCATTTGATGAGTTTTTCATCAAGATATGGCCTTTGGATTAGCTTTTTCAATGGCTTATCCGATCTAACTATAATGGTGTGAACTTGGAAATATCACCTGAGCTTTTTGGTGCAGAGCATCAAAGCTATAATCAATTGTTCGATTGGAATCTTCTTCAATTTTGATCCTTTTAGAACCTGGCTAACATAATAATAGGCTTCTATTGGTTTTCTTCCTCCCTAACTAAAACAGCAGCAACTGCTTCCCCAGAAGTTAAGAGGTAGAGATACAGCTTCTTCCCTAGTACGGTTTAGCTTAAAAGAGGAAGTTCAAATAGAAATTTCTTTAATTCTTCAAATGCTTTCTAGTAATCCTCTCCCTAATTGAAATTTTCACCCTTCCTTAATCGCTTAAAGAATGGGATGCAATATTTGGCCGAAGAAGAGATGAATACGCCTAGGGCAGTGAGCCTTCCATTCAACTTTTGGACTTTTTGACATTTTTTGGTGGTTGCATCTCCAACATTGCCTGGATCTTCTCGACACTTACCTCAATTCCCTGCTATAACACCATAAAGCTAAGCAACTTGCTCGAAGATACCCTAAATCTACATTTTTTTTAGGATTAAACTTCATCTTGTATTGATTTAGAGTAGCAAATACCTTGGCTAAGTTTGTTGCATGGTCAGATCAACTCTTGCTTTTGACTATCATATCATACACATAGGTTGATCTGATCTTTGAATATCTTATTCATTAGCCGTTGGTATGTTACACCCCATTCTTCTTATTCATTAGCTATTGGTATGTTACACCCACATTCTTCAAACTAAAAAAAGGCATTATGTTGTAACAAGACATGCCTTCATTAGTGATGAAACTTGTCTTCTCCTGATCTAAAAGCCACATTATTATTTGTGGTATCCCATGTAGGCATTGAGAAGAGAATAAATCCCGTAAATAAATCTCATGCCAGGCTATTGAATTGATAAGCTAATTGATGTTGGGCAAAGGATAGTTTTCCTTAGGGCATGCCTGATTTAAGTTTATGAAGTCCACACACATTTTTAACTTGCCATTCTTCTTCTTCTTCTTCTTCTTCTTCTTCACTAATACTACATTTGTAAGCCAGTTAGGATATTGCATTTCTTAAATGACTCTAGCTTTAAGGAGTTGATCCACTTCTTTAGCAATAGTTTTTTTCCTATCAGGCATGCCTCTTTAATTTTTGCTTAACTGGTGGAAATCTCGGATCCACATTAAGTTTTTACATAATAATGTTCAAGTCAATTCTAGGGATATCTCTTGGCAACCATACAAAAGAGGCTTGATTGATCATTAGCACTTGGCAAATGTGTGCCCTAGTTCTTTCATCTAGACCTGATCTAATCATAATATTCTTTTTCAGGGGCTAGTTTATATTGGATTAACTCTTCATCGGGATGCATCTTAGCCTTCCCTTTGTCTTTCTCTTCTTTGGGCTCTACGTCATATGAGACTTGTCTACCCTCTTTTAACATAGCCATGTCCTTGGTAGCTTTTTGATTGCCTCTTAATATAGCTACTCCTTTTTTGATGGGAACTTTCATCACCATGTATCTGATGTTTGTAATTGCATCAATTTGGAAGAGTATTAATCTACCAAAGGTGGCATTGTAGGCGAAAGGCATGTTAATAACCATGAAAGTAGACTTACATGTATGAATGAAAACTTTATCCCTGAGCTCCACAAAAAGATTGATAGAGCTGTGACAAGACTAGTAGCTTTGTCGAGGCCTATGAGGGGAACACAATTTTATTGAAGTTCACTAATTGGTAGCTTTATCTTTTTATAAGTGTCTAATGTGAGTATGTTAACCATGCTTTCATTATCCAATAAGATCTTATTCACCTTAAAGTTATGGATTGCTGCCTGCACTACCAAAGTGTCTTAATAGGGGGACTTAAGATCTCTTGCATCTTGCAGGGATTTAGTGACAAAGGGTAAATTCTCACCCTAAGCAAAAAAGTATATCCCTTTCTGCCCTTTCTTTTTCTTAGCAAAAATCTTCTTTGTAGGATGATCCCCCAACAGTGACATTGAAAATGATAACACGATATCTTTACCAATCCAAGGTATCTGGTTTTCTCTTGTCCTTGTCTTCATGATTATATTTTTCTTTGATGTCGATGGATTGGCATAGGCTCTTTGGGTTTTGAGCCACCAATCTCTTCAATGAACCCTTTTGGATTATCCTTTAAATTTCTTTTTTGAGTGCTCTACACTCGTAAGTGCTGTGGCCTTCATCTCGATAGGACTTGTAATAGTTCAATCAATATTTGTGTGAATTGGATTGATTGAGCATATTTATTCAGATAAAGATTTAGCCACCATAGAAATATTCATGAGAAAAAACTAATGATTAAGCCTAATCTAGATGAAACTACCAGGGCTGAAGTTGCTCACATACTTATGATCAATTAGAATATTTTTGCTAGTTGCAAGAAGATATTCCCGGTATAGACCCTAAGGTTATCACCCATAAACTTAATGTGGCTACAAGCTTTCCCTCTGTGAAATAGAAGTTATGAAGACACATACTAGATCAAAACAAATTCATCTCACAAGAGATGGATTGGCTGTTTAGGGTAAGGATGATAATGAAGGTACATTACCTAGATTGGTTAGCTAATGTAATCTTAGACAAAGAAAAGAATGGAAAGCTAAGAATGTGTATAGATTTCATGGATCTAGATAGAGCTTGTCCAAAAAGCAGCTACCTTATGCCGAGCATAGACTAACTCATTGACACTACTGCCTACCATAAAGTTTATTCCCTCCTGGACGTTTATGTGGGCTACCATTAAATATTGATTGGTTCATGGATCAGGAGAAGATCAACTTCATTACCAATAAAGGAACTTATTGCTACAAAGCCATGCCTTTGGGGCTAAAAAATGCAAAAGCAAGGTATAAAAAAATCGATGAATTAGTTCTTCAAATATTAGATTGGCCAAAATCTGGAAGTATATGTTAATGATATGATCGGGAAGTATATGAATTACTTCTTAACCCTCATTTTTTATTAGTTTTCTTGTTGTTTTTTTTAGCTGTTTAGGTTTGGTTATGGTTCAAAAGATTTTAGCTTAGAGGTTTTATTTGCAAGTTTTTGCCTGTTGAAGCAATTTTGCAGTTACTTTGTTTAATCCCAGTAGTTTAAAAGGTGGAAACTTTTTGGTGACTTTCGGAGGTCACGGTTAGTAGGGTATTCTTGTTGACCGTGACATAGGGATATTTTTAATTCTGGATCCGAGAGATTCATAGGTCATGGTGAGTATATTTTAAGTGCTGATCATGACATAATTACATGTTTGCTTCTGTACATCAAAGTTTTGTAGGTGACATTTAGTAGCCTTTTACTACTGACAATGACATAGGATCACTTTAGCTTCTGGAACTCAGGGAGCCATAGGTCACGGTAAGTATACATTTACTACTGACCATGACATGTTTGCACTTTCACTTCTGTATCAAAAATTTTTTAGGTCACGGTGAGTGGGTTTTTCTTGCTAACCGTGACTCTATTCTTTTTCAAACCAGCAGCCAAACTGGAGTTACCTCTTGGTCAGTAGGTTTTTACTATTGATCATGACCACCTTAAACCCTAATTTAAATGATTGATTTTTAAACTGTCGTTCCACTTTCTTCTATTTCTTCCATTTTTCCTTTTCTTTTCTCTCCCATTTATCTCTATTTTCTCCATTTTTACTTCATTATTTCTCCATCTTCTCTCTCCTTTGGGTCGTGTTTCATCTGCATTCTTCAATAGGTAAGCCTTTTTTTCCTTTCTTTATTTTTTTCAATTTTTGTTCTTTATTTTTCTTATTTTGAATCATTTTTCTTACTTTGTGTGTTTTTCTTCTTTTACTTTCCTGTTATTGATTCACCTTTGTTGTTTTTGTTTTGTTCTTCTATTTTTCTTTAAGTTCTTCATTTCTTTAGTTATTGAATGCGATTCAATCCAACCAAGTAAGTTTCTCTTTTTCTTCTTCTTCTTCTTCATTTTCTTTTTTCTTTTTTTTTGTTTTTCTTTCTCATGATGTTTGTGTGTTCATTATTTTTTCTTTTTGATTTTTTCTTTTGTGTGTTTATTTTGTTTTTCCTTTATTATTTACTCTTCAATTTTTTTTTATTTTTTTTCATTTCACTATTTCATTTTTGTTTTTCTCTTTTTGCCATCCTTCAACTCACTTTTGTTTTCTCTTTACTTGTTCACTCTTCACACATCTTTACCGATTTATCAAACCCTAATCTTCATTTTACGGCTTACTAGGTTTTGAGTTTGCACATAAATGCCCTTTACTATCTCTTTTTGTTCATCTTTCTTGTGTTTTTTTAAACAATCTCTTATGGGGAGGAGCAGTTACAGGTATGTGTTCTAATTCTTCCTTTTAAATTCACGATAGTGTGGCTAGATTTTTATTTTTTAATTATTGTTAATGAATTTATGAGTTGATTCTTCCATTATTCTTAAAAATTCTACTGTTAAAGTTTTATTGAATATCATTGCATCAATGTTTGCTTTGTTAAATGTTTGCCTACCACCTGTTTGATTAATTGCCTATGAGAATTCTCCATCTTTTGTCCACTGTTTGGAACTTGGAAATAAAACTTTTTGCCTACTGTGTCATTCATTTTGGCTTTACACAGTTCCCATTCATATTTTGTTGTTGATCGTTAGCTTTAACCTGCTGATTGTGATCTCTTGCCTGGATTAATTTCTTTGATTTAGCAAATTAAGTAGAAAAAGGCATGTGATAGTTGTTAAGGTTGCTTGTGGTTAAGGAAATTTTGTGCTGTTCTTAACTCTTGATTGATGCTTTGTGCTCAATTGATATTTTGGACATCTTTGAGGAAATTACGGCTTGTAGAATACTATTGGTACCTTGGGGCATTTTCTTGTGCATGTTCATTCAATATAGATTTAGAGATTCATGAATATTGAATTGCTTACTACCTGTGGTGTTGACTTATTCGAGTGCTTGTGTTTAATGGTTAGTCAAACTTTTGAGAAATTGCTTTCTCTCTTGATCTTGGATGGCAACTAGTTGTGTGAGTTTTGCATTTTGATAGTTTCTTCACATTAACAATTCTTATGCATCCTAGTATGATCACCTCTCTTATTCAACTGTGTCTGTTCTTTTAACTAAATTCTTGAGCTGTATTTGAGTGCTTGATTGTTTTTATAGGTAATTTAGTCTTAGCTGCTTACTGCTTGTGAGTAAAAGTTGGCCACCTAGTTTTTAGTTCTTATTTCTAGTAGCCTTCTGTGCTTTCAATTGCCAACAATGGATTATTTTTGTCTACAATCTTGCTTGTGTGCTATTTTGTTGACCACCAATGGTTAGACTATAGTTTGCAAGTGTACAGTTGCATTTTACAAAGGTTGACATGTGTGGATCTCACCTTGCTTGCTAACTTGAACCTTTTCTCTATCTGAGCCAAAAATTTTTGAACTTGCTTGCTATTTGTTTCTAGATTGATTTTGAACACAACAATTTACACACACTTCACATCTTTTTCATGTTTTGCTTCTTGTGTGAGTCATTTTAGTTGAGAAGATCTCCATTAAGAATTGAGCCTCATGTTGCTATAAACTTTATTGAAATCTTTGAACCTTGCACATTTACAGCATATTCATGCATTTAGCAATTCCATCCACTTACAAGTCTCCACACATTTTGGTTCACTTAGCTTGTTGATTTTTAGATACCATGTTGTAGGCTACTGGTTTTCAAAGGATAACTTAGTTATCATGGTTGAGTGCCACGTACCTTGTATTTTGTTATTTCTATGATATGCATCCAAATTGGTACCATAACATATTCATTTATAAGAAATAATCTTGTTTTGAGCTTATTGCTTTGTGACCCCCTTGCTTAAACCTATTTATATTTGATCATTGAGGGCACATGTTATTGTGGGATGATAATTTTGATGCAGGATTGTACTTGATTGAGCTTATTATTGTTGTTAAGCTTGCACTGTCGACATTGTGAATACCTGTTGCATTTTTAGCTTGCAACTTGTTGAGACATTCATTTTGCACTTTCACAACATGACTCTTCATACATGCTTTTGCTGGTAACCCTTAGACATTGTAAGATGCCTAAGATTTTTGCAACTATAGTGCATTCCTTGGTTATTGTCCCTACATTTCAGGATTGTTGAGGTTCCCATACTTTAAATGTGTTTGCAAGTCTTACATCTCTTGCTTGAATTTATTGACTTTGAAGTTTGTAACTCTTGGCTTATTACTCTAGTTGCAACACCAATTTTGCTGAACTTTGATTGCATCTATTCTTTTTATACATGTTATATTACCATATGTTCTTCATTTTTTGTTTCTCAAAGCTTGATCCCATTGTTCTGAATCAGTTGCTCATGTTGACATTTTGGGAAACTTATTTTTGCTTTGTTTTGTTATTTGCAGTGGCACACAACAAACCTCGTGCTCAATTTGTATAACCACTATCCAGCCAGCCTCTATCAACCAGTCCACCATTTGAGTCAAATCAACCACCTGCCATAAAAAAAGAAAAAGAAATCTAAAGCTCCTAAAGTGCTTAGCTGGGTGCTAGAGGACCTCAAGACTAGATATGTGATTTTATCCACCTGTCAGTACCTTCCCTCAGCCTATTTAGACATGAGTTTGCTGGAGAAGTTGGAAATTAAGGATGATGTGGAAAGGCTAATTGTTGCCATAGGTTGGGAGAGATTTTTTGCTTTCAGAGAACTTGTACACCCTCACTTTACAAGAGATTTTGTGACCACTATCAAGTGTAAATTTGGGGAAAATATAGAGGAAGATCCAGACAGGGTTTCTTTTGTTTTGGAAGGCATTTCACACACCATGAATTTTGTTGAATTCTCTGGTGCTTTGGGATTCTTTTACTTTGCATTAGATGCTTTTCCTAACTAAAACAAGAATATAGTTTGGGATGAAATCAAGGATCCTTTATTAGATCTCAGATACCAATTAGGGATAACAAAATCCCATTATTTAAGGGATCACCCTTTCAAAATTTTGCACAGGTTTTTCTCTTTATCACCTATAAGCCATGTCAAGTCAATAGGGTAGGTCAATCTTCCAAAGGCTTTTTTCTTGGTTGCCATGCTTAAAGCATACCCTATTCATGGTGCATATCATTGGTGGCACAAATTGGAAGAAATCCAATAGCAACCCATAAAAATGAAGAGAATCTCCTTAGGGGGTTAGGTGACTATGTTAGCCAAGGCTATAGACGATCTATTGAATGAGGACAAGGCCCTTCCTACTGTGGCCTACTTAGGCTAAAAGCTTTTGAAGAATATGAAGGTGTTTGTTAAGGATACTATAACAAAGAATGGCATCAGGCTTACTAATAGGGATGAGTTTATAGACAAGATGACTAGAAGCTTAAGAAACCCTCCTCGTGCTCCAGATCAGGGAGTTGTCACCCTAACTTTTGTTTAGTATATTGAATTGATAGCGAGGATGGATGCCCTAGCTGCTAAATAGGATGAGTTTAAAGAGGAGCAACACCAAATTTTAGTTGCTTTAGGCACTTTGGTCTCAAAGATAGATGTCATTTTTCCCTCATTTATAATTCCTTATCCACCACCATCTCCTTCCTAAGGCTGATTACAGTGAGTCCTCTGCCCCCTATTTATTTTTGTGTTCTTATTTTTATATTGTCAAGGATAATAAGCTTTTAAAGTGTGGGGTAAGGGAGTATATTTTTAGAGTACAGAACATTATTTTTGTGAACTGTTGAAGATAGAACTTTTTGCTATTTTGATACTAATTTTGTGAAGAGTGTGAAGATTTTTGTGCAGATCTTATCGAAGATAAAGGTCGGTTACAATGCTTGTTTTAGGAAGTTTTTACACCACAAACTCTATGTTTTCAGTTTTAAAGTTGTTTTAGTTTACATTTTAAATAGTTTGATGTTTTTAGATTAATTAGTGAATTATTTAGTTTGAGTTTCAATTTTTAGTTACTTTAATTAGTTTATTGCTATTTTAATTTATTTACTGCTTTAGTTTTATACCTTTATCCTTATTTTTTTATTAGTTTTGCTTTCTAGTCTTTAAAGTTTGAAAAAGTTGTTTGTGTCTGCTGAGTTGCTGTTGTCAATTACAATTTAATCCGAGTTTGCCCAGATTATACTTAGTTGAATCAATTTGAACTTGGGCTTGAGAACTGTTGTTTAGAGAGTTAAGGTAGCAAGAGAGTAGTTGTAAGCCTTAGTGACAAATTTTTTGTCGATTAGTCTCAATTAGTCGCATACCACTTGATTTTTGTTTCTATGTGCACGTTAGGCTTTTTTTGTGAAAATTGTTGAAAACCAGTAAGTGATAGCAATGGGGTGAAGGAATTTTAGGATAGTCAGAACCTTCCTTATCACCCTTTGAAATAAATATTCAACTCAGGCAGAATTAGGACATGACCTAAGCAACCTTTCTTTGGCAGTCACATTTAGAATGACTTTTATCTTACCTACTGGTAAATTTTACCATTGTTATCCCCTATATGAGCCTAATTGGTTTGCTAAAGGCGTACTATTTAAAATTTTTTTGATTGCACTATTAATTGACCATATAACTTAAATGCCTTTTATCTTCCCTAATTTAAAATTGACTACTCTAGGTTGGGTAATAAAAGAAAAATTACATGATGAGTTTGGAATTGAGCTTTGCTTGTTAGTTAAGAAAATTGAAAACTTATGAAATTTTTGGGTCATGTGAGCTGAATTTTGACAATATTAAGAGATTGATAATTTTGAGAATTAAGAGTGTTGGTGTCTCATTAGTTCTATTGAAAGTTTTTTTTTAAAACATCAATAGAATAAAGGTTATGCTATAGAAATTTTATTTAGTTCCATTATTGTAGAAAATAAGTGTAGGGTACTTAGCATCTATGAGGAAGTGTTAACTGTTGAGCTAGTTCAAAAGATAGAAATTTCAACTCTTACTTCCTTTGCATTTATGAGTTGAGTTAATGTCCTTTGAGTTTCATCCTTAGGTTTGATAGCAAGGGAAGAAGATTGGAAAGAGTTTTTGATTTTTAGAAGTTAGGTGGTATGGTTGATTTTAGTTTGTTAATTTTATCTCTTCTTTGGAGCCAATATCTTAACCTTCCATTACAACCTTAATGTAAGCCTTAGTTATGGTTATGGTGCTAAAGGAGAGGCCTATGGCTATTTTGAGTTTCAAGAGCGAAATCATTTTGTAAAATTTTTGCATACTTTTCTATTTACTCAATTGCTAGAATTCACTGGTAGTTTTGGTTTTGAAAAGCAATAAACTTGTTTTGGCCTAGCACACGTGCACAGGAAATTGTTTAGTATATATTAGTTTGAGTGTTTTTGGTTGAATTTTTCATTTGTGTGTCTTCTATTAAGTGTTATTCTAGCTAATCTGAATTTTCTTATTCTGAGTCAAAGTTTGAGTTTTCAAGTTTATGGATGATTCGTTTGCCTGAGAGTAAGCAAAGTCTACGTGTGGGGTAGTTGATAACTTCACTTCATTTTTTAGTTTTTAGTCAATTTCAGTATTGTTTTAAGTGTTTTTCAATGTCTTTTGCTTTGTTTTGTTTGAATTTAATAATTTCTATTCAAATTTAGTAAATCTTATCTTTTATGTGCTTTAAAGGAGTTTTGATGGGTTTATGTGCTTAAATGCAGATTTTACAAGTACCTCACGATCAACAAGTTTTGAGTGCTGACCATAACCTAGTGACAAAATGCACCATTTCAATTATGCTACAGTCAATATATATTTTGTGCTTACTGTGACTTAGCAAATTTTTAGTCTAGAACCAAGAAGAGAAGACCTCACGATTAGTATTAATTGTGTATTGATCTTGAGGTATGTAGACTTCAATCCAGAATACAAGGGGTGTTAACCATGAGGTCTACATTTCTTAGTCCAAAAGTGATTCGAGGAATATGTCATGGTCAGTAGGAAAAGAGTGCTGACCATAACCCATCTCAGTCCAGAGGTAGAATTTTAGCATATCACGGTTAGCAGGAATTTAATGTTGATTGTGACCCTATTCAGCCCTATATATACTAGAATTTTCTGTTTGGCATAGATCTAAAATTTTTTGGATCTAGGGTTTCTTTATTTCTTTGTTCTTTCATTTCTTCATTTCTTCTACTTAGTATATAGTTTTATACTTGTAAATAGGTTAGATTTACATCAAACTAGATAGATTAAACACAAATACATAGATTAGATTCTTAGTTTCTTCCATTTGAAGCTCATTTTCATTGGAGATTTGGAGAAGAAGGATGAAAAAGCTTAGGTTCTAGTCGAGAGTTCTTCCTCACATGAATTTTTAGGTTTTTTCTATCATTTTCTTCTTTTATCTTATAATGGGTAGTGAGTCGTTAGCTAATTATTTGGGGGATTTTTGAATCCCCTATCCCAATGTGAATATATTTCTTAGTTTATATATAGATGAAAGGTTCATTTTACTGTTTCTTTATTGAATTTTTATGGGTTTTTGTTATTTTGAGTAATTTTCCAAATTTGGATGAATGATTTAATCATATTACCTTATTTGGATGCTTTACTTGAATGCTTGAATACCATGGATGTTGCTACCTTTTATCTTTTATCATGATTGCTGTGATTTTGATATTGCTCCGGAATGGGACTTGATGAATTATAGGGTTTATGATTTTAGAACTAGAGTTTAGAGTAAAATGAATAGGTTTAGGTTGTTTGGCTCTGGAATGGGAAAGCAAACCAAATCTAGGATGTTAGATCCATGCTTAGGCTAATCATAAGACTTGCTCCAGAATGGGATGTTTTGTGATTAGAATAGCTTGCTTCGTAATGGGATGCTTAGGTATAGACGGTTATCCCGATTTCATCTATAAAATTTATTGATTAATTTAATTCATATTTAGGTATGGGGAGGATAAATGAATCCGAGAAACAGTTTTTGATATATAAATTTTCAACTAGTTTAATATTTTGATTACTTGACTTATAAAATATTCTTGCAAATTACAATTGTTTTAATTTTCATTTTTTTGCATTTTAAATAGTTGACATCATAACACATAACAAAATTTAGGAATTCTTTAGTATACACTTAATTATCATTGCTTGCATCTACAATCCCTCGGATACGATATTGGTGGATTTTAAATTGAGCACCCTATATTGCTTACCAATTCAGTACACTTGTTGAGGTCGCATCACCTACCCTTTTGTAATTGATCCTTTGTTAGCCCTTTTCAGCCTAATGAGCATGCTTAATGTGTGCCATAATTATTTTTCTTGTTAGACACATTTGTATACCCTATAGCTTAAAAGACTTTATCTCCCTTAATTTTTTTTAGTAATTTGTTATATTAGAATTTAAAGTAATACTAACCTTATGTGATTGGTGATTCAAGGATGAAAGTGAGTACCATTGAGATAATTTGTAAAGTTTAATGAGGAATTGGACATGAATTTTATCTTCCGTTGAAATTTGTTTGGTTGCAAGTTTTATGTCTAAATGTGTTATTGAATGGTTACCATATAGTTAAATTGAGAAGTAATTATTATAGTTGGATATAATTAGTTTCTAATTGAACATATAATTCAGTTATTAGCTACACTTGAATTGATATCTTTCCTAAATATTGCTTTAGTATGGGCAAGATAAAGCTTAAGAATGCATGGAATGGGGTTAAATTGGTTAGGATTTTTGTAATAGATGAAAATTATAATTTATATAAACCAAAATGTATAACAAAAATGTAAAGGATTTATGGTGTGAATATATGGATCAAACCTTGACTTTATGGAGGTAGAATAGCTTATGTGTGCATGCTAGGGATATGGAAGCATAAATCTTTTGATTACTCCCCTTATATTTCTTATGGAATAATTAAACACTCATGTTTGAAAAGACTTTTGATTGAAAGTGTTGCTTGAAAATTGAGAAATGTAGCAATTAAGTGTAATTTTGTAATTAAAATTTACGCAAGAAGTGTGCTGAATACGAACTATCATTAAAGTGCAAATTTTATTTCAATATGTGAATTCTAAAACAAGATATAGATCTTTTGGGGAAGGATTAAAGATTTTGATAAATTTATTTGGACTTTTATTCAAGTAATGCATGCATAGATATAATTCAAGTTCTTGCTCTTAAATTTTTTTAAGATATAAAGTCATGTTTTAATTGACAAGTTTGTTGGATTTAGTTGAAGACTAATTAATCTCTTAACTTTGATTCTTTGATGTAAGATCATTTCCTTTTAATTATTTGGTCATTGTAGACGGCTAAATTTCATGGCATTTAATTATAATTTCTTACTTTGGATTAAATAGAACTTTGAAGTGCTATGTTGAACTTTACAGTTGCAAAACTACATAGTTCTGATTCCCTATATGGGATATGTAGAAAGCTTGAGAATTGGCATCTCTAGTTCAAACCAAATTGTATTAACATGACTATGAGCTTTTAGCTTGTATATGGATTAGTGTGCATGGCATTAGGAAGAGTATGTTAAGAATGTATCCATGTTTATGAGTTTATGTTATAAATCTATAGCTGCAGAAACTAGAAATTGTGGTAATTAAAGTAAATATGTGCATATATGTTGATGCATATGATGTAAGTGTGATGCATGCTAGACCAAAACTTAATTCTAGGTTCACTCTTGGAGGTCCACTTTTAGGGTCCAAGTCCAGATAAGGCTCACTATAACTCAAAAGGATGGCCATTTCATAATAAAAAAAGGGTTAATACCCAAAATATTGTTGATGGTCAACTTCTGAAGGCATCCATTAATGGGCTTAAAGAAGCAGGTATCATAAATTCGTAACTCAATAGTACATTGGAAAATGAATCTCAATCTTTTTGATGCCCAAAAAGAGATTGGTGTTCGGAACATCACTCTTACTTGGCACCTTATTTATGTGTTGTTTTATAATAGGGTTTTAAGCATTAATCCACTCTCCTTTCTCGCATGATGCATTTGCAATAAAATTAAATAAACATATGAATCAATTAAAAAAAGGTGGCAAATAAATAAAAATAAAGAAAGTGAAACCCTACTTAAATTATTACAAAGGCAAATTGTCCGGCAAAGAAATAAATTACATACATAAATTAGGGCATTCATTTAGGTTGGGAACATTGGTTCCCTCATGCACATTTTGGATAAAACTCTTTTATTCTTTAGGTGATTTTTGGTTGGAGAATTGCACATTGGTCCACATTTTAAGGAAAAATCCAAATTAATTGACAAAAATCATTGTAAGCATTTTTTTTTCATTTAAGCATGCTGAAAAACCCTTAATTTACTAACTATTACATCCTCAAAAAAACAAGTACATATAAAATAAACAAAATAAAATAAAATATAAATGAAGAAAGAATAATAAATAAAATATAAATAAAGCAATTCAAGAATAAAGTAAATGAATGTGAATATAAACCAATTAGGAGCGTGGCTTTTCAAGCATAGTCCTCCCTCGAGACCACTTCGAACGCACATTTATTCAATTGCTCACACAACCACAAAAAGTAATAAATTTGTATCACAATAAAAATATACAAATAAAAGACAAATTAAAGAATAAAATATAGGAAGACATTAAAAAGTTAAACATGTATATAGAAGCAAAGTATATACAGAAAGATGCATAAAGCAAATTAATGCACTAAATATCGATAAAATAACATAAATAACAATAAAAGAATAAAAAATATATTAAAATAAGTAAAAAATTAGCCATAATGCCTCCAGACAGGTGACGAATGCCCATAACCAAAGGAGGGACGGGATGAGGAGAAATAACCGTGATGTCCTGTCTGTCATGTTGACAGATGGCCGTCTGTGGTGGAGTCTTCCCATCTGTCACTTGAGAGACAAAAATAGAAACTAAAAATGCACACAAAAGATACAAAAATATAGATGCAAAGTATGCCAAAACTAAAATTTTAACCCTAAATCAAGTTTCAATCTACACAAAATAACATGAACATCTAAAACAACATAAAAAAGGCTCAAAACATACATTTATGGAGGAAATCATATCCAAATCAATGTTCCATCATGCACATAGATCCAAATTAAAATGGCATTGAATTTGAACACATGAGTGTAAGATAATAACACACAAAACATGTTAATTACAACATTATAAAACATGTATACATATGATGATTCTAGAGAGAGAAAGAGGGAGGAGAGCCTAGAATATTATCCTTAGGAAATATATGGGTTCTCTCATGTCCAACAAAGGCAAATTTAGGTTGGGAAAGAAATAAATTACATACATAAATTGAGACATTCATTTAGGTTGAGAACATTAGTTCCCTTATGCACATTTTAGATAAAACTCTTTTATTCTTTAGGTGATTTTTGGTTAAAGAATTGAACATTGGTCCACATTTTAAGGAAAAATCCAAATTAATTGACAAAAATCATTGTAAGCATTTTTTTCATTTAAGCATGCTGAAAAAACCTTTTTTTTACTAATTATTACATCCTCGAAAAAGCAAGCACATAAAAAAAAGAAAAAATAAAATATAAATAAAGATAGAATAATAAATAAAATATAAATAAAGCAATTCAAGAATAAAGTAAATGAAGGCGAATATAAACCAATCAGGAGCATGGCTTTTAAAGCATAGTCCTCCCTCGAGACCACTTCGAATGCACATCAATTCAATTGCTCACACAACCACAAAAACCAATAGATTAGTATCACAATAAAAATATGCAAATGAAAGACAAATTAAAGAATAAAATAAAGGAAGACATTAAAATGTTAAACACGCATACAAAAGCAAAGTATATATAGAAGGAGTGAATTAATGCACTAAATATCGATAAAATAGCATAAAAAACAATAAAAGAACAAAAAATATATTAAAATGAGTAAAAAATTAGCCATGGATGCCCTTAGATAGGTGATGAATGCCCATAACCAGAAGAGGGATGGGATGAGGAGAAATCACTATGATGTCCTATCTATCATGTTGACAAATGACCGTCTGTAGTGGTGTCTTCTCGTCTGTCACTCGAGGGATAGAAACAAAAACTAAAAATGCAAACAAAAGATATAAAAATATAGATGCAAAACATGCCAAAACTAAAATTTTAACCCTAAATCATGCTTCAATCTACACAAAATAACTTAGACATCTAAAACAACATAAAAAGGCTTAAAAAATACATTTGTGGAGAAAATCATATCCAAATCAATGTTCCATCATGCATATAGATCCATATTAACATGGCATTCAATTTGAACACATGAGTGCAAAATAATAACACATAAAACATGTTAATTACAACATTATAAAACATGTATACATATGATGATTATAGATAGAGAAAGAGGGAGGAGAGCCTAAAATATTACCCTTAGGAAATATATTGTTTTTATATGTCTTTAAGCCCAAATTTGTGCTCCAACCTTGATTTTTATGCTCAAGAAAATAAAAAAATTTTGTGTGTATTTTTGCTGAATCAAAAGAGTGTTTAGAACTTTTGCCTTAGAGATAGAAGAATTGATTTCTTCTTCTCTAAGAACTTGTTCCTTTTCCTAATAATGATCCCCCTTGATACCCTAATTTTTTTATGTTTTATACTTAGGGAGGATTAAATCCCTCCAAATTTGGATTAAAATCCTTTAGAAAATCTTATATTTCCATTTTTGAAAACCAAAAAAGTGAAAAATCTAAAAATACAACCACAGATGGGTGTCCTTTATAAAGGAGAGCCATCCTTTAGATAAAAGTCTAGAATTCACAAAAATGGCCCTGATCTAACCTGTACAAGAGAGAGGTGGCCACAGACGACTGTCTCTCACATGACAGATGATCTGTAACACCCTAATCCACTAACCATGGATAATCATCAATCATCATCATCATAAACCTATTAAAGGTCAGGTATAAATAATAATAATAAGACAGGCCATTATTACATGGCACAATAAAATAATCAAGCTTCTCGATAAATAGTCATAACATAAATGGCCTTCAAGTATCCTGAAATCCTCAAGGCAACTACATCTTGCCCGATCCTCTGGAGCTTAACTTAAACCTACATGGATAAACAAACCTATGCTAAGCTATAAAGTTTAGTGGGGAACAAAACTCTATAGACAATTTCTTATAATTTTCTTCATCAAATCAAATACAACTATCACAATAGTATAAAAACCATATGAGTTTACATTATTTATCAAGCCACAATGGATATTCTAGGGAGTTTTCAACCTTAACCATAGATGCCATCTTACTAAAATCGAGAGCATTGTATAAGCTATCTTTATCCCTCAAACTTGTTAATTAACGATCATCTTTAACCCTCTATTATTTCCTAGGAAAAATCCATACATCTTGTAATCCTTCTATTCAAGAATACCAATGTCATCATTATATTCGTACAACCTTCAACTTATGCCATTAACAATTTGTTACCTAACCTTTGCATTTATCATTTATTAGCCAAAAGAAAGTGCTCATGTTACATAACATTGCAATAGATATTTCTAGGCATGATTCATTACATACATTACAAACTTATCATTTTATTCGGGTTTCTGCACATGTTTTTCTTAATGCTATATTATCATTGCACTTTAAACATCATACAGATTCATATCATATCATGCTTGGCACTTTGATTTATGTTAGAATTATACATATACACATATATAGATAAATGTTCATATACATACTCACGAATTTGCATGCCATTCAAAGGAATAGGTAATACACCTCATGATTTACTGACAAGGTCTCCATACCATGTGTAAACATTTTCTAATTTTTCCCATACATAAATATTATTATGCATGTCATAGTTCATATAACGTTTAATTCAATATTGTAAGCTTGTGGCCCATGCAGCCTAATTATTCACCGTGGAACCAACTCACACTGGCACTCATATGGTGAACTTTCTCATAGTTGATGTAAGACATCACCATCAAATACTACATAACATGGCATTTCATTTCATAGAAATAGTTTATAGCTAACTAAAATTTAGAATAAAGCAATAGAATAGATCATTATCATGATTCCAATACATATAAGTGAGGTGATTGATACATACGTTACTTTATTTCTTGTACCATTTACATCTTTAATAGCCTGCCTAAGTACTAGTTCGAAAGGTGGATAACAGGAGCAATAAATACCCAAAGGTATCAAAGTATAGATATCCGAAGATATCAAACAATGGACCCAAACGAGGTCAAGCAATGGTTCCAGCAAGTAACAAACTATGGACCCAAATGGGGTCAAACGATGGTTCCATTAAGGAACAAGACCCAAATGGGGTCAACATATAACAACTGCGACTGTATCCCTCCAGGCATGCCTATCTAATCCACAACTGAACTAAGACCCGTAGGCTTAACTTTTAAGACATCTTTAATTTAACATGTCCTTCTTTACTTAGCACATCATTTGGCTTAAAGCCACTTTCATAAAAGAAGGCATATCATTCTTATCATACATCAATGTTGAGCTTTAGGCTCTATTACATATAGATTTCATCATATAATCGTATGCTTGCATCAATTTTCTTTCATTCATATCATAATGGTTACATGTTTATGCAACAATAACAACACATCATCTTTCATGATGAGCATTGCGCGTACCCATGTGCACTTGTACATATATGTGCAGTTTAAACATGGCAATACATAAGTTCATCAATCATACTTGTTCACATATTAAATCAAGCTACTCATCATAGCATGCTCGAATCAATTCTACCACACACACTTACATAACTCATGAATAGTTCTTGATGACGTACCTTGTTACTACTTACCATGAGTAGTTTCCCTATTCTCATAATTAATCACATAATGACATAATCATATATTGTAGCACTCAAACAGTCATGATCTATATGATAGAATAACTATGTTCTCATATAGCTTAAGGTCAACACTTATTCATCTTTAGCCCCTTTAGCTCACAATTATAGTCTACTATATCATAGGCAATAAATTATCTACCTTAACATTATCACATATATCATGATCATCTTATCGTTCTTTCTATTTTATAACATTATTTTCTTAGGTGAGTTATATAAGATTATCTCATTTTAAACGTTAGAACAATACTTGAAGACTTGTAACTTTCATTTTACATCATAGGGTATGAATAACAGATGAGTATGATCCTTTACATCAAGGTTAACCATTAATTCCCATTATGACTTGAAGCATAATGAAGCTTCTGTAGTTTTATAATATCCCTTAAAACGTTCCTTCTCTTTTTAACTTAGGAATATTACATACCTTATACCTATATGTAAAATACATTAATTATCATGTATGTTTACAGTTACTAGATTACATGTAACATTATAACTATCTTCTCATCAACTAGGCTAAATCATATTATTCTCGTGCCGTTGAAAAGGATCATCAAAGTATAGTATCTAGGTAGAACCATTTGCTTTGGCCGAGCATATACTTTATACTATACTATAAAGGGGCATATCAAATGACATACTCTTGTGATTCTTATATTTCTTCTCACTCTTCATAGTTTCATGCCATTATGCACTAAAACACATTTTAACAGCCTAATTATTTTAGCATTATCATATGTAAGTCCTCCTAATTAGAGTTTAAGTGGACTCCAATTCATGACTTTATAGGATTATTGTCTTAAAGCTTTTCACTCTACTCTATGTGTATCAAGGTATATATAGATATATATACCTTGGATCACTTACAACTTAATTCACTCTTTTTCCTCTTATTATAGCATTTATGTCTTTTAAATTTTCATAATAATTCATGTTATATTCAAGCCTCTCTAAAATGTATCTTTGTAGACTTTAGCATTAAGGAGAGACTTTCATAATCTATTACTTTAATAAGTAATATATCCAATGTTACTTAATAGCCATTAATCCTCTATCTTACTTATTACTAGCCATTTCACCTCAATTCTTGCTCTCTTAATGGTTTTATGTATCACATAATACGATGTTCCATATCTAGTTACATGGCTTAAATCTTAGGTGAGAATATACTGTGGAGGGGAGAAAACATGCTTGGCTGGTCATGCATTCTCAAAGAGAAAGAGTGAGTGGCCGTGTGTTTGCAAGAAGAAACCACACGTGGCCATGTACAAGGAAGAGAGAAACATCACATGGCCATGTGCAAGAAAGAAAGCAAACATGCATGGTCGTGTACAAGAAAGGAAACAAACGTGTGTGGCCATGGGTGGGAAGAAGAAAAGCATCACGTGGCCGTGTGTTATGAAGAACAAACACACATGGCCACGAGTTAGGAAGAGCAAAATCACACGTGGCCGAGTGTTATAAAGAACAAACACACGTGGCCACGAGTTAGGAAGAGCAAAATCACACGTGGCCGTGTATTTACATAAGAAAGTGAGTGAGTGGCCATGCATTCTCAAGGAGAAAAGGGTGCATGGCCATATGTGGAAAGGAAAGAAGAAAAACCAGAATCCCAATCATACATAACATGAGTTTAAACACCAAATCTCATTTCCCCTTTTGCTTATATGATCATTTAAGTTTCAAGCATACTATATTCATCAAAGCTTACTAGATTTATCCTTTAAACTCATATCAAAATACACATACCAGAAAAAGAGTTAAAAACCCTAAATCATTCACATGAACAATACCAAAACTTAATTCCCGTACCTGGCTTTTGAAGCTTGAACTCTTTCAACATGCATTGATCTAGCTCACTCTCTCCTTCATTTCCTTATACATAGAGATGACAAATATAACTTATCATCTCTTCCTACAACCTTAAGATCATAAATCAAGCATGGAAGAAGAGATCTATGGAAGGGGACATTACCTTCATGATGCTTAGACAACAAACCCTAATCTTCATCTTCTCCAAACTATAACCAAAGAGAGAGAGAGAGAGAGAGATAGAGAGCTATCTCTCTCAAATGCCAGCCCACAATCCAAATCCCCAAGGGTTCCTTCTTCAAGAAGCTAAATATAAGAGTTTGTGGGGTAAATATCTCCCTAGGGAAATTACCCCTATACCCTTACATACAATTAAACCCCCATCATTCCAATTTCTTCCAAGTTAACCCCAAGACTTTCTAATTCACTTCAATTGTATCCTTTCCTTCAATTTTAATTTAACTTAACTCATATACTTACATGCTAAAATTACCAAAATACCCCTCTTGACTTAACCTTGACAATTGTAAAATAATCCAAATTTTGCCCTAATTGACGGTAATCCTCATTAATTAATAATAATTCGATTAGGGTAATGATTGGGTCCTTACATGATTGTCTGTCTTTACTGAAGATCAAAACCATGGTTTTTTGTGCTCTTTTGTTAAAAACTTTAAAAAACTTTGGAAATCATAAAATTTTCATGAAAATTATGAAAAATCTAGATCAAAGCTTTGAGATCTATATTTTTTTTCAAAACTATATTATTTCCTCATCATCAGGTAACACTAATCTAGACTGCCTTAGGTTACGGTGTCTATAGCTGACCCCAATTTTGGAGAACTGGTGCACTAGCACCAAAGTGAGCCAAAATTCAAAGTAAAGGAAAAAGATGCATACCTGAGGCAATGAATCTCTTGGTTGATTATCCTAAAACATATACCATTTGAGGCAGTGAGTCTCTTGGTCGGGTAGTTACCGTCAGCTTATCAACATGTTAACCCTTGTTTGGGTAGTTAACATTAGTTTGTCGATGTATTAAGAATGGGTTGGGTAGTTATCGTCCACTTGTCAACATGTTAACCTTTGTTTAGATAGTTAACATCAGTTTGTCGATGTGTTAACCCTAGGTTGGGTAGTTACCATCAACTTATTGATGTGTTAGCCTTTGTTTAGGTAGTTACCATTAGTTTGTTCATGTGTTAACCATCAGTTAACTGTTTGATTAGTGCCAACTTGTCGACATGAAAAATCGAGATGAGTTAGTTGTATCTGATTAGCGCTAGCTTGTTGGCATGAAAAATCAAATGAGATTGAGTAACGATGGGTTGGTGCCATCTGTAGGCGTGTATGCCCCTTTTAAAATAATATTCTACTTGAAGAATTTCTGGTAAATGTGCATCTATAAGGAGTCATTAATAACATATGCTTCAAGCTTACCTTTTATAGGTGTATCATAATTCTTTTCTTCATCATTAGAAGTTAAAACAACCTTCTAAACTATAGGTCTATCTATGTACTTTAGTTTTATATTATGATCTTGGCTAGATTCTATACATTTCCTAATAATTATGTCACATTATGCAAATTTGCACCAATGTTAGAAAAACCATCATCATCAAGGCTATCGACACGTCCAATTTTGCTCGGTGTCTTTCCAAAATTTACATTGTCATCAGGCTTTCGCCTCTTGTCCAATAGTCCTTTGTTGTCAATGTTAGCCTTATAAATTTTGATGTGTTCAAATCGAAACACCCCACAATCTAAAGAAGCATGGTTCAATACCAAAGAGTCATCTTTGTTATAGCCTAACTGAACATTGACTTCTACGATCGCATGCTGACCATTATATAGCTCTGGCTTTGATATTTTTCCATTATGACCTTATGATAATCTAGGCTTCCCAAGGCAATCAACAGTAAAAGTTTCAAAAAGTGGCCTTTGGGGATAATGCAGCTAATGAGACAAAGTTCCACCCTAGTGTTAGGATTTGTTATGAAAAATCCAAATAGCCTACTAAGAATGCTTTTGATATTGATATAGAACTCTATATACATGGTTATGATTGTGACAAGGAAAATTCCCATAACTTAGTCCTAACATAAAAACCATCTATCATTCTCTATTCATAAATACTTTATCCTTCATATCCGATTTCATTTTCCATTCATAAATACTTTATCCTTCATATCCAGTTTGGTATGGGTGTCATTGGCATGTTTTTCCATTGCTAGGTATGTGTCCCTTGAGAGGGTTTTAGGTATCAGTGGGAAAGATTTGATGTTAATGTTCTATTTATTAAGCACAGTCTTGTTTTTTTCTTTTATGTTAATTTCCCTTTTTCATCTATTTTCTTTCATGATTGGCCCATTTTATTTGGCTAGTCATTTCATTTTTTATTTGTTAAACCATTATCTTAATTACACATTTTATTATCAATTTTGTAGTGTCTTTTTGTTGTTTTCAGGTATATTAGACATGCATATAAAATAATCAAAACATAGGGTAAATACATAAATTAAACAAGTATATGTTCTAACTTTATATAAATCAAAAATATCCTAAAAAGTTCTAAACTCCTTGAACACAGAATGATAACACTACTAAGATGGCCTTAGTCCTCTGCGGTAGGCTGGCCTTGATGGAGGTTTGAAAGCTGACCGTCTGGGAGGTCTAGCTAGTGCCATTTCCTGTGGTGCTACTAGCGACTGCTCCTCTTATTGTCGAACCTAAACTTAAACCTTGGTAATACAGTGGTTAGTGGCTACAAGATCTATGCTATCACCTCAGTCGACCACTCTAAACCCTGTCCTACCCTAATGATTGCTCTACAGTGCTGCTCTAGGTACCTCATCATTTCATCTCTTAGTTTTCTAATGTACCTCCTGAGTTGTTTATATGTATCAACCATGGCTTGTCTCCCTTTAGGGACCTCAGCCTTAATGCGACCACCTTGCTCCCTAATTTGGGTAAGCGACTCATCAACTACTTGAAAGGATGTATCGAATCTCTGACCTGCAGTCACCAACCCAGTTCTGATACCTCGCACCTCAATTTGTAGGGATTTTACTATAGCTAGTATTGACTGTAAAGTTTGATCTTGTCTCCTAATAGTCTCCTCCACAGTAAATAATCTCTTCGAGATGTCATTAGACAAGAGGGCTAATGATGGTTGTACTTGTGACGCAGTAGATGTAGATGTTTCTGGGTGCCTTGATGGTAGAGGATCTATCAAAGTAGATGTCCCTGAATGTCCATATGGTGGAGGAGCAATAAAGGTGGATGCCTCCGGGTGTCCGTATGGAGAAAATCTACCTAACCTCTTGGCCGGCGATTGCTGATGTCTTATTGGTGATTTTGATGCATCGGAGGAGTGGGTGACCTACTAAGAAGCTCATCCAAATTAAACTGCATATCCATCTCATAGTCTGAATCTGCCTCTCCTCCCAATGGCTTATGTGGCTCCTGACCCTGGTTATCCTGCTATGCTGAAGGTGCCTGCGATGGCTAAGGTTGTTAATCCTAACTCGGATCATCCCCCTCCGCTGGTGGATTTGGCACTATAGGCTCCAAGCCATAACTCTTCTTGGTCTTTGGTACAGTCAGTAGTCTATACTGACCCTATAACACCCTTATACTATAATAAGATTCTATTGTCATTAAGGTTACGTTAATCATGTATTGCTCTACTATCTTATCTTTATATCGATTATCATATAATTATCATGTTACTAGAACTCATCACATGCTATATCTCTTATTCATTTTAGGTGTTACTACCACTATTCTCATGCTTTACCTTTCTATACTTTAGCATACATATCATGTTGTATGTTAGTTGCGTTGGATCATAAAGGCATACATATACTGTTAATTACATAAGGGAGCCTATTACAATTCAAACCTTCCATATTAAATACATCTTTGCATACATATTACTCTTAATACAAAATTATACAAAATATTAATCAAGAACCCCCTACATCAACTTCTTATCATACTTGTGATACCCTTCCTAATGCAGAGATACATTCCTGTGCAAAAGTCTTATCTACAGAACCTAACGAATAAACAACCTGTGCTAAGTAATAAAGCTTAGTGGGTAACCATTCATGCTGGGTGAACACTCATAGCGGTCATCAATAAACACTCAATATGCATCACTTTTAAAATAAGATCTTAATGATAAAACAATATGAATATTGGAAAAATAACAAGGTATATAAATAATAAGATAACAAAGCTTAAAAAATATCTTGGCATGCATAAATAATATAGTTGATTGATATAATTTATGCATTTATATTTTTGATACAATTACTATAATTAGAGTAAATCATATGTTTTATCAATAACATTTAAGCATTTAAGCATTTAAGCTTTGATTCAAGTATTGTAATTATAATTAGCCTACCTAAGTTCTAAAAGTGGATAATATGAGTTTCTATTCATTTCATTTATCATGCTTATGCTTTTAATGTACTATTTGCACATATATATAATCATATAGGAAAAATACACATTCTTTGGCATATATACATGTATACTCAATCTCATATCACAATACAAGTAACTGTAAATGAACTTATTTCTCTGTAATTATATACTTTAGCACGATAACATATAAAAATAACATATAAGCATACTCATGTTATCTCAAATAAGCAAATAACATGATAATAATTCATATATTTGCCATATGTCATGCTTTTTCAACCTTATATATATTCTTATTGCTTTACAATATGGTATTATCATATACCCACGAATTTAAATCTCAATATATTTTATTTCTTCATTTTGAAATGCTCTAAACTTCTTTAATCATTTCTACCCCATAATCATCTATATTATGCTTGATTCAATTTCACTAATTCACAGTCTATTGGTTTGATATGTGAGATATAATAAGATATTACTTTAAAGTGGAAGAAGAAAAGGTGAATAGCTTCTTAAAGTTAGGTCGTGATTGTGACAAATATCGTGGATGCGACAGAGAATCAGTTGCAAAAAATAGAAGAAACAGAAGAAGAAAATAAGGGAGGAGTGTTAGGCTCTATCGTGGGCTCAGCAGACTCAGATTCTTTTCCTCTGGTCACAACTTTAACAACACAGCCTAGAAAACTCATCTTGCAAGTTTGTAATTTGTTGTTTAAGGTTTACTTTAATGGCATTATATTTTAAACACTATAATTTTACATGGATTTCATCAAAGAACTCCTTAACAAATTCTCTAATTCAAACTCTATATTTCAAGTCTTATAAAAATAGAGCATTATGCTCTACTGCAAATTTGACCAAGTTGTAGTAAAATTTATGATATCTAAAACTTTTGGAACATTTAGGTTAAACTAAAGTTGATCAAATTAGAGATTAACTTTTAACATATTTCCCTACAAATTTGTCCTTGCATACAATATTCTTTTTATGTTCTAATTTAAAGATTTAGCCTTTACTTATCAATTAAACCCATTTGTATGAACACATGCAGAAATCATTATCTCATTCTTCTAATTAAGCCTTGATTTCATCATAATCAACTATAATCACACATGTATGGCAATACACACACCAAGTTTCCATACCTTGGCCAAAATTTACAATTAATCTTCAGTTCTTTAATACTTCTTCTTTGCCCTTGTTCTTCCTACTTCCTTCTTCTTCTACAGAAAATCTATTCATGCATTAAAAGCTAACATTTCCTTTCCATTTAAATATGTCACAACAATAAGAATAAACCTGAAAGAGATGAATAATACAATGAATCCTATTACCTATACAATCCCACTTCAAAACCTTTTACTCGACCCCAAAAAAATAAAATTTCTCGTGTCAATGAGAAAGAATACAAATTTTAAGGAGAGAAAATGAGAGATGAAAAATATGAGTTTCCTCTCCTCTTCTAGCCAACTAAGCCACTTATTCTAACCAAAAATCTAAACACACACTCTCTCTCTTACATGTAAAGTTCTAGTATTTAAAGTGGGAGCAGAAGTTTCCTTTAGCTCCTTTATTAACTTGCATGTTAATAATCTAACCCCTCTCATTTCTTTCTCATTTAAAATCTGCCCTATATATATACTTTCTTTCAATATTGACCCCAAACTTAACTTCCCTCTTTCAATTGCATCCCCATTATTAACATGCTTAATTATTCACATAACTAACATAACACAAGTTTACCAAATTGCCCTTTTATGACCCTAATTTGTATTTCACTTGTTCAATTAAACATTAATCAAATTTAATATCACATTAATCAAGCATTTTCTATTAAAGTCAAAGTTAGGGGCTTACAGACCCTCTTGTCCCTGTACTAACTCTACCATCATTATGGTAAGAGTGATCTATATATTGATGTAGATATCCTCCTAAAACAGGTGTTCGAATGTCCTCTGGTATATTCCTAAGGCTAATAGCAGCCAAGTTGCTATGCCTCATATGCAGATCTAAGTGGTAGACTAAGTGGCCATTGTGAGTAAGGAAGTGATGATCTCATATGTGATTTCTACCCTCCTGTGCTCATGCATCCCCCACAAACTGGTAATCTCAGCTGCATTAACTAACCTAGTTCAATATGATGTAGACATCACTTACTAGGTGTATTTGTAGGCTTGAGTAGCCAACATGGTGTTTTTCACCTTGTCCAACTAGTACACGAATCCTAGAAGTGCGATGACTATCCGTTGGGCCCAATCTACTATCCTATTAGGAGTCACAATGTTCGATCCCACTAGAAGGCCCATGGCCTCTATGAATCGTTGGTGCATAATGCTATAGTGAATGCCTCATATCTAGAACTGGACTACTCCCTCTTTGGTATTTGATCTTCGATAGCCATAATACTCTAGAGTAGCTATAAGCTCTGTGGTCACATTCATGCAAGTCTGAAAGGCTAGAGTGAAGAACTCTATCCATCTTACTAAAGCTAGCAGTCTATTGATCTCTTTCATCAATGCCATAGTCTATATAAACTGCCTGAATATAAAATGGTTGTATCTGAACTGGACTTGTAGGAAGGCTCGATACCTGTTAGCTTATTGAGATGTCATATACACTAGTGTAGGTGGGACCAGAGTGGCATAAGTGTTCCTGCATGGTATCCTGCAAAAATTAAATGTTAATCTCCTATAATTGTCTTGGGTCGCAAGCAAACTGGAAATTTTATTTGTGAAAAAATTAAATCAAAATTTTGGTAGGATGCTGGCTTAAACCAAAGCTAACCAACCTGCATAGACATACACGAAATGTGCCACAAGGTAATTTATGACAACTTAAACCCATTATCGAGCAATATAGCAATTATGTATGACAAACGAAGTAAAATATATGTTTAACAATATATAGAATTCTAACAAAAATCTGGTAGCATTTCAGCTAGGAATGTGCCTAACCCTTGCACAAGAAAAGCATTATAAAAGAACCACTGGCTATCATTGGATGCCAAGCAATTCAATTCAAATTATTTCACTTCAACATTCAAGGAACAGGGCAAAGTGTCTATCCTTTTGTTTAGGAAATTTTAATTCCAATATGTTATTCTAGAGTTAATTTTAACTAAGTTAATGCATTTGTTGATTTACCACCATGCATTATAGAATTAACATACAAACCTAAGTTCATTTTATAGTTATCTACATTGGATGCATTAAGAAAAAATGAAATAATTTATGATGCTACTCATACATCCATTCTAGAAGCTACACCTTTTTTACTACAGAGGTTACAGTGTCATGAAGCAATAAATTCCACATGTCAAAATAAATTTATACAAGTAAAACCACATGGTATCCTATAAAAAATCATGTAAGCATATTTAACTCCCTAAAAGTAATCCTATTATATTCAAATAACAACATCAATGAAATCCACAATGATTGAGAGAAATGGGAGAGGAGGCATTAATGGCAGTTTTAGATGAGTGGGGGAAAAGACGAAGAAAAGCCACTTTTATTTTTCAAATTTTCGAGCAACAGATGGGTTGGCAGTTTGTCGCTAGCGGCCGATGGCTGCCTCATACGTCCTTTTTTGATTTTTTGATTTTCTTTTTTTCTTTTTTATTTTAACTTCCATTCCATATTATTTTTCATAAAACACCTCATTTTCATTTTTATTTGTCGTTTATTACATACAAGTTACCACATTAACATTTGTACACACACATTATTTATTTTAATTATACAAACTTACTAAAAACCTGAATACTCCCTAAAATTTCATATGTCTTTAGAATTCTTGAACTTTTTCATGTCCAGAATCTTGTAAAGCTTTTACATTGGCCATGGGTCTTTTGAGTTTCCTAAAAAATGAAAACAAGAAAAAATGCAAAAATATATACGTGCAATGCATGAGACAGTCACAAGAAATGCATTTGGGCCATCCAAAGGTAATAGATGGGCTAGTTGTGGCTTGCCCTTCAAGGGATGATCGTCTGTCAGCCCTTTCCTATAAATAGTGCAAATTTCTCCTTGGTCATTATGCCATTGATCTCTTCATTTTTCAAGAAGCTTCTGCCAGGTATTTTCCCTTTCCCCATTTTTTCTTTCTTCTTCTTTTTGGTCATTTTCCTTTTAGTTACTTACTTTTCTCCATTATTCTTGTAATTAGACAATTTGAGAATTTTTTTCATGACGACCTCAACACTTGCAAAATTACACCAGTTATTGGATGACATAGGAACTTAAGAGGATCCTCTTTTAGCTTCGTACTCTAACTTGAGATTCTTAAGGAGTGTTTCCTTTGACAAAAAACCTAATATTTACTACTATATGGTATTAAGACTTAAGGTTCCACATTTTTAGGTTCACATACCAAGATTTGTGTCCATTGCTTAAGGAATTTATTGAGATAGTTGGTGCATGCATCCGTTACCTTAGCCATGTCTGCCTTTTATTATTTCTAGCTACCCTAAAGAGGTAGCTCATGCCTTGGGTATCCTTCCTTCTGAGGCCAGGGGCTTAGTACCTTAAGGGAGGAGTTTTTCATTGGAGCCATTAATTGACGTAATAGCTGATTTTGACAATGTGCCTTCTTTCCAATCTGGCGTCATCTTGCTTTGCTATTTTTCTCAATGTTTGCTAATGTGTACAGATGACCTAATGACTGGGATTATATATTATTTAATATTATGAATAACGTACATAGGAGGCATAATCCATTTCCCCTAATTTTGGCAGAGGCCATCTTGGCTTAGATGATGTTCATCATAACCCTTATTCTTGTCTCACTAGTAGCCCTATGTTGCTCCAGGTACATCTTTGATATGAAGATAATGCGCCCATTGTGGGTTTTCACACTAGCTTTTCTTGTTGGAAAATGCATCCTTTCAAATTTTCACGTATTTTTTGGCCTTATTTTTGCCTTAGATGAATCCAACTTACCCCAATGACTTTTTATTTAGATATGGCTACATAAGAAGCTAATGCTATTGTTAGAGCCTCCTAATTGAGTTAGGGCAATGGGCACATATCCTATGAGATATGTTCTTTTTTAGACACCTACAATGCGAGTTCCTTTCGATCCAGAAAGGAGTCAATTGGTTGGCTCAGTTAATAGATGATGATATCATATACAAGTGTACCTGGCTACCTATTTGATGTGAGTTAATTGTTGTGTTATTTATGAATGTTTTTGTGAAGTAAATATCTAGTTTTAATTAAGTTTTCAAGTAAAACATGGTGCCTTTATGTGTTTTTATTGTAAGTGTGTGTAGGGACTAAAAGAGGTACAACTAATGGAGAAAAAGGCAAAAAAAAGCAAATGAAGAAGACCTATGGCGGGCGTGGTGGAGTCACGAGCGTGAAAAAGTAAGGAAGAAGAATAAAAAGAAGTCAAACAAAAGAAATTCAACATTTGAAGCTCTGTGTCCTATCGCGAGCGCGACAAAAGTCGTGGGCGCGACAAATAGGGATGTTAGTGTTAGTGTAAGCCCTAGCCCCAATACATTGTAACGAAACACTTGAAATTAATAAAATGAGGCATTTGTTTTATCCTTTGTATTCCTGTGCATATCAATTGATAAAACTATCCAAGAATGTCGTTTCGGTTTAAGTTATCATGTGTGAGGCACATGGATTGTAAGACCTTAAAACAAATGAGACATCATTCTAAATATCCCTAGTCAGTCATTGTTATGGGAATAACAAATGAATTAAGACTAGTATGCTCTCTCTGATCTTATGAGTTCTGTCTTACGGATCATTAGGACAAGAGTGTCAATCAGAGATCATAGATACATGTTAAAGAACATGGTATCTGGATTCGATCCGCTCATGAGAATACTACATGGTACAAGTCATAAGTGTTTCTCATATGCAAGTTTTGTATCAGAGTTCTTAGACCTGAAATCTCTATGAAACTCTTAATGAATTACTGTGTACTTTGACATACACCTAACGTGCTCGTAATAGAGTGACAAGTACGGGTATGATTGGGTATGCACTGATTCATGTTAGAGAGCATGAGAGAAGTGAAGGGATTACCCCTCTCGATAAGAGAGAAAAATATCACCGGCCACTTGATCAGTGAACTGAGAAGTGTATGGCCATACCGAGATGAAATAACGAGTAATCATTATTTATCTGAGAGTTCAGTGTCATTGGAATATCAAGAAAAGAATTAATATATATAAGGATGACTAGTTCCATGCCTTATATTAATTCTGATATTTATGGGTAAGGGACTATACAAAATTGCATTAGGTCACTAAATGCCATATGCATTTTCATTTAATTTGGAATGCTATAATATCTTGCTAGAGAATATATATAGCCTTTGAATTAATTTATTAATTCATTGCCAATATTAAATGGACCTATAGGATCGCACACAAAGCATTGGGCTTAAAATGTTTAAATTAAGTATTGAGCATTAATTTGGGCTTTTAATTAAAGTCAAATTAATGTATGTAATGGGTTATAATATTGCTATTGGGCTTTGGTCCATGAGAGAGAAATTCAGCCCACAAGGTTTAATTTCAATTAATTAATTATGTTACATTAATTAAGTTAATTGAGTATTAAAGCCTAAAGGAATTTAAATTAAATCAAATCACTTAAATATATATAATGAAGTGGCCGAAATTCCAAGATGGAATTCAAGGAATTTCGGCACATGCAATTAAGTTATATTAAGTGATTTTATTTAATTAAATGTCTTATGTTTTATTTCAAATTTGAATTTAAATTCAAAGGAGTTTAATTCAAAATATATTACTTATCTTTATGAAGTGATAGAGTTTGAATTAATCATCTTAGGATGGTTGAATTCAGATCAAAGACTTGCCAAAGGATAAGCATATATATTAAAAGAAATAAAACCCTAAACCTAATTTTTTTGTGGCATGAATAGTAACTCGTGAATAGTGACTCTCTCTCTCTTAATTCTTTTGTTCAATTTTTCACAAGGAGAAAGGATTGTTCCTCATTCTCTTGTGTTATTGAGCAGTAATAGCAATCTAAAGAAGTACAAAATCAAGTTTTGTAGCTTCAAACTATAACCCTTACACAATACCGAAAAAGAGATCTAGCAATCTCGTTTTTAAGTCGACGGTGTAATTGTGTGTGTGAGAATAGAGGGAGTGGCGCAAAAGGCTATTCCTTGGCATTGGTGATCGAGATCTAAGGCGGACAAAGCCATCTTAGTTGCTGGTCATCATCGGAATAAAAGTTTTAAAAGGCATCAAAAGTTGTAAGTTCGATAACCCTAAAATTGCATGTTTCGATTCTATCTTTGGATATGTATGGTATGTATGATAAAATTTTTATTTTTCCGCTGTGCTATCATGATTATCATACCATGTCATATTCCATCAGTGGTATCAGAGACTAGACATGCTTATTTTAGTGCTTTAGATGCATGAAAAAATTAATTAAAAATCGTTATTTTGAAAACATGCAAATCTGAAATTTTCTATTTTGAGTTTTTTGCATTGTTTTGGTGTAAAAACGATTTTAATTGATTAGATAGGTATTATAATTAATATGACATGTTAATATACTGTCCTAAGATGTTATTAGGGCTGGTAATGGTCGGATTTAATTATTTATACCTGATGGTACATGTTAATTATGAAACTAGGTGCTAGTTAGCATGTAAATTGCTAGTTTAACAACTAGTTTTCAAAATTAAATGTAAAAACGTTTTTGGCATGTTTGTAAGTGATATTTAAAGATTAATTATCAGGTATGGACATATTTTAAATTTGGTTTTAATTCTGGTCCATGACAATTTAATTGATTAATTTTAAAATCACTTAAAACAATGACTAGTTTGTGTTTGTTACATGTTTAATCAACATTGTTTGCTTTGTTTTGATTAAAATGGTAAAAACACATTTAGATTAAAATGGTACAAAATATTAAATCAATATTTATGGACTTATTTAGAATATTAAATGACTCATAAAATTAAATTAAATGTTTGTGCATTTCATGGCATTACATAAGCATTAAACAACTAGTTTTGTTGTTTGTTTGTTTTTGCATGAATGCCGTGTGTTATTATATGTGTTCTTCATGATTTTATTTTTAATTCATGTTAGCACATATTATATGTATTTTTAATGTTTATGGGCTGTATGACATAAAATTAAAAATGGCAAAATTGGAAATTATACTAGAGTTGATTTATGGCACAAATCTAACTAGTTTGTGTTTTGGGCTTTTAAGAGAACTTATTCAATAAGAGGATTTAGTCCATTGGGCTTCGGCCCAGGCCCATCATGGGGTCATCTCTTAAAGGTTCAAGTACACAATTTCCATTAATGGGCTTGGCTAAATTAAATAAAATTGGACTTTGTTTTATCCATGAATGTTATGTATATTTATTTGCTAGTTTGGTGTGATGAATGGATATGCATGGTGCATTCATGGGCCCTGGGTTTTGTAATTAAATATGGCCTGCGAGCCATTATATTTTGTTGTAAAAGTTTTTCATTTATTTCTTAGAATAGAATATACTTGAAGACTTTGTAAATCAAGACGAAGCCCACCGGAGTGGAGAAGCCCAACTCGAAGATTCTTATGTAATAGTATAGAATCTTAGTTGTAGGTTTTTGGGCCCATGTTTGTCATGCTTTACTTTATGCAATTATATATATATGCATGCTATGTATGGATGACAAAGCGTATGCCATGTAAGCCGTAATAAAATAAATCCCTAAAAAATAGTAAGTCACAAAGTTGCCTTCCTAATTCGAAACATGTCAAGGCATCGATCATCGGTCACGTAGACTAGGAGTCCTAGATGCGCCCGATTATCTTTGTGAGGCATGGGTTGTGAATGTAGGTTGGACTTAACATGGAATGGGATGCTCGGACCTAGGCAACTAATAAATGGGTTGTGCTATAACATCTTAAGATGTTAACCCATTTGATCCAAGAGTCATGTACGAGACATGATTGGAGTTTTCCTACCTAAGTAACTTAACTTGTTAGGTGTACAAGCTCAGCTTGACTAATAAGTTGTTGTGAAAAGTGGATCTTGGCCCACATTAAATCACTAACGCGAATTATTTAAAGGGATATTAATTCGGTTTGTGGGATCATAAATAAGACCTCATTTAATCTTGCTAAATTTTATTGTAGATTTAAAATGGCATCTTCAAACAACAATTTCTCATTGCGATCGGTCCTTGAAAAGGACAAATTAAATGGCACCAATTTCATAGGCTGGTCTCGAAACTTAAGAATAGTTCTTAAGCAAGAGAAAAAGTCGTATGTTTTGGATGCACCCTTGCCTGAAGAACCAGGAAAGAACGCCTCTGCGGTTCAAAAGGAAACTTTTGAGACCAAGAAGAGCGACTCCAACGATGTGACCTGTCTGATGCTGGCCACTATGGTGCCTGACTTGCAAAAGCAATTTATGGACCAAGAGGCTTATGCGATCATGGTGCACCTCAAGGAGATGTTCCAAGAGCAAGCTCGTCACGAGAGGTTCGTGACAACAAAGGCATTAATTTCTTGCAAGATGGCTGAGGGTACACCTGTTAGTACCCATGTACTCAAGATGAAAGGGTATCTTGATACTCTTGAGAAGCTTGAGGTACTAGTGCCAAAGGAATTGGCCACTGACTTGATCTTAGGATCATTGCCTGCTGCTTATGATCCATTTGTGATGAATTATAACATGCATGCAATGAACAAGTCAGTCACTGAGCTTCATGGGATGCTTAAGAATGCTGAAGAGAACATTCGAAAGACCAATCCCGTACTTATGGTTCAAAAGGGAATTAAGAAGGGAACCGCTAAGGGAAAGGGAAAGGGAAAGGGAAAGGCAAAACCCAAGTCAAGTGGGAGTGCACCTCAGGCCCAATCCAAGCCCAAGGCGCCAAAACTCAAAGAGAGTGAGAGCACTTGCTTCCATTGCAACAAGATAGGGCATTGGAGGAAGAATTGCGCTCTCTTCAAGGAAGAACAAAAGAAGAATGGAGCCAAGGCGTCCAGTTCTGGTATTTTTTGTTGTTGAAATTAACCTTTCTATTTCTACCACTTGGGTATTGGATACCGGTTGTGGTTCTCACATTTGTTCAAATGTGCAGGGGCTAAGAAATAGGCGGTTACTTGGGAAGAATGAAGTGGACCTCCGTATGGGGAATGGAGCACGAGTTGCTGCCATGGAGATAGGCGACTATCACCTCACTTTACCTTCTGGACTTTGTATTGTTTTGAATAATTGTTATTATGTGCCTGCTATGAGCAGAAACATTATTTCAGTTTCATGTTTGGATAATGATGAATTTGATTTTGTTATTAAAAATGGCAATGCTCATATTCGTCGCCAAGGCATTTCTTATGGCAATGCCATGTTGCAAAATGGCCTTTATATCCTTGATTTACAAAATAAAGAGTCGATATACAACATTAATACAAAGAGGGTTAAATCAAACGAATTGAACCCTACTTACTTTTGGCATTGTCGTTTAGGACATGCAAACGAAAAACGCATTTCAAGACTCCACAAAACTGGAGTGCTTGGGTCATTCGACTTAGAGTCTTATAACACATGCGAGCCATGTTTGCATGGAAAAATGACAAAGAGTCCTTTTAATAAAAAAGGTGAAAGGACTAATGGCTTATTGGAACTAATACATACCGATGTATGTGGACCTTTAAGTACACATGCTAGAGGTGGTTTTAGCTACTTCGTGACATTCACAGATGACTTCAGTAGATATGGCTATGTTTATCTAATGAAGTACAAGTCTTAAACTTTTGAGAAATTCAAAGAGTTTAAGTACGAAGTAGAAAACCAACTTGGCAAAAGTATAAAAGCCATTCGATCAGATCGAGGTGGCGAATACTTAAGCCAAGAGTTTGACAGTCATCTAAAGGAGTGTGGTATTATTTCACAGCTCACTCCTCCTGGAACACCGCAATGGAATGGTGTGTCCGAAAGGAGAAATCAAACTCTGTTGGACATGGTTCGATCTATGATGAGTCAAGCTAATCTTCCTATCTCTTTTTGGGGTTATGCATTAGAAAATGCTGCGTTTCTATTGAACCGTACTCCAACTAAAGCAGTTGAGAAGACACCATACGAGGTATGGACTGGGAAAGAACCCAATATGTCTTTTCTCAAGATTTGGGGTTGTGAAGCACATGTTAAGAAATTAACATCTGACAAACTAGAGTCCAAATCGACTGTCTGCTTGTTTGTGGGCTATCCCAAAGAAACAAAGGGATACTACTTTTACTCACAAGCCGAGAACAAAGTATTTATTGCTCGCAAGGCTGTTTTCTTGGAAAAGGAGTTCCTTTTCAAGAAAGACAGTGGGAGTAAAGTAGAACTTGGAGAAATTCAAGCGCCACAAACTCCTATAGAGGATGGTTTAGAAATGGGATCAAGTTCACAACCAATTGTGGAACAAGAACCCATTACACAAGAACCTAGAAGGTCGGGTAGGGTACGCCAGGAGATTGAGAGATATGGATTTCTAATCACTGACAGTGACACTATTGAGTTAGTAGATCGTAAGGATCCTACTACCTACCGAGAAGCTATTGAGAGCCCAGACTCAGAAAATTTGCTTGAAGCCATGAAATCCGAGATGCAATCAATGTACGATAACCAGGTTTGGACCTTGGTTGATCCACCAGAAGGTGCTAAGGTAATTGAATGCAAGTGGTTATTCAAACTAAAAGCTGATAAGACCTACAAAGGTAGACTAGTAGCAAAAGGTTTTCGACAAACTCATGGTATAGACTATGACGAGACCTTTTCGCCTGTAGTCATGCTCAAGTCCATTAGGATCTTGCTTGCCATAGCTGCATATCATGATTATGAGATATGGCAAATGGATGTCAAAACTGCTTTCCTTAACGGAATTTACTTGAGGATGTGTATATGACACAGCCTGAAGGTTTTGTCAATCCCAAGCATCCTAAGAAGGTATGCAAGCTTCAAAAATCCATTTATGGATTAAAGCAAGCATCCCGAAGTTGGAATCTTCGTTTTGATGAGGCAGTCAAAGAATTTGACTTCATCAAGAACGAAGATGAGCCTTGTGTGTACAAGAAGGTTAGTGGGAGCATAGTAGTGTTTCTGGTCCTATATGTGGACGATATCCTTCTCATTGGGAATGATATTCCAACATTGCAAAAGGTTAAGCAATGGTTGGGAAAATGTTTCTCAATGAAAGACTTAGGTGAAGCCGAAACAATACTTGGTATTCGAATCTATAGAGATAGATCGAATCGGCTTTTGGGACTAAGTCAAGAAAAGTACATAGACAAAGTACTAAAGTGTTTTAGTATGGGAGACTCAAAGAAAGGGTACATACCTTTGGCTTTGGGAGTTCCTTTGACTAAAGAACAGTGCCCTAAAACCAAGGAGGAAAGGGACAACATGAGTAGAATCCCATATGCATCTGCTATTGGATCTATCATGTACGCTATGTTATGTACTAGGTTGGATGTTGCTCATGCACTGAATATAACCAGTAGGTTTCAGCAAGTCCCTGGTGAGAAGCACTGGTCTGCTGTAAAAGGGATCTTTAAGTACCTGCGAAGGACTAAGGATCACTTCTTGGTGTATGGTGGTCAAGAAGAGCTCGTCATACAAGGATATGCCGATGCTGCTTTTCAGACCAGCACTCAGGATTCTAGATCGCAATCTGGATTTGTTTTTATTTTAAACGGTGGTGCTGTCAGCTGGAGAAGCTCAAAGCAAGAGACTGTTGCCGACTCAACTACAGAATCTGAGTATATTGCAGCAAGTGAGGCTGCAAAAGAGGCTGTTTGGATTAAAAATTTCATTAATGGATTAGGAGTGGTCCCAAGCATCCTAGATCCATTAGAAATTTTCTGTGACAATAACAGGGCCATCGCACAGGCAAAGGAGCCCCGGTCACACCAGAAATCCAAACACATACTCAGAAGGTACCACCTGATCAGAGAAATCATTGATCGTGGGGACGTCAAGGTTAGCAAGATAGCAAGTGAAGATGATATGAGCACGACCAAACACAATGGCAACAAGAAAGATGAACTAGCATTTCCTCAAGGACCAATAACAAGAGCAAGGTCAAAGAAGCTTAAAGAAGTCCTACAAGCATTCATGAAACCTTATGTGGAGAAGATGCAAGTTCAAGAAGAGAAAGAAGCTAAATTGGACTATGAAGACAAGTGTAGGCTGAATGGTGCAATGGGCCTTCAAGCTACTTTATTTAGTTTCTATTCTTTATGTAACATTTAATTAAGTATATTTGGGCAGCCTAGAACCTAGGAAAATGAATTGGGCTTTGTTAGAATAGGTTTGCTTTATTTTGGGCTTATCTTACTGTTTTGGGTAATTTAAGTGGGTAGGGTAAAGTTGGGCTTATCTCTTCTAAAGAGTTGGGCCAAAATAACTATTTGAGGCTTAGAATACCTAAGGGGGCTGAATTTTACATGGGAGAATTGAATTTTAATGGGTTTGGGTCAGATTTAGGTTTAGGCCTACATTGGTGAACTTAGGGTCCTAAATTTTAGGAATGGATTTTCCTTGATAAATACTTATTATTTTGGGATATTATTAAGTAGAGTTTGAGGGAGAAATAATAGCTTGACCATATCTTTAAAGGGCTGGCCGAAATTCACTTGTAGCCAACATTAAGTCTACATTCATTCATTCATTTTCTTAGGATAATAAGCATATTTATCACTTTCTGTTAGGATTAATCTCAAATTGTATTTATCTTTGTTTCTTCATGTACTTAGTCCATATTATGGCCAAATACATGTAGATAAAGGTTAGGAATTATCTTTGTTATTTATTTTATTATTTATCTCTTAGAGTTAGTGTTTGATTTTAATTCATCTAGGGAGGGGTGGCTGCCTAGCCTATATAAAGGGCTTAATTCTTCATTTGTAAGAGACTTGAATTTTGATTAATGAGAATTTTCTTTGGCTTGGCCGAATTTGTGAGAGTTAATTTATTATTGATTCTTGCTATTGCATGAAGAATTAGACTTAGGCTATTTGCATGATTAATGTATGCTTGATTCTTCTTCTTCTTGTTTTCTAAATCAATCTATCATAAGCGTTTCCAATCAATCTTGTTTGGGGGTTCTTTAGATTGGGGGTTTATTATCTTATTTATGTTCAATATTCATGGTATGTTGGCGTTCTAGTTTGGCATATAGGCTGGGGTTCCGCATCAGAAGACAATGTAGCAGATCCTTTGACGAAACAGTTACGTCCAAATATGCACGAGGCTCATTTGAGAGCGTTCGGTCTTAGGGCTATGCCCAATTGGGACTAGTGCTAGTGGGAGATTGTTAGTGTAAGCCCTAGCCCCAATACATTGTAACGAAACACTTGAAATTAATAAAATGAGGCATTTGTTTTATCCTTTGTATTCCTGTGCATATCAATTGATAAAACTATCCAAGAATGTCGTTTCGGTTTAAGTTATCATGTGTGAGGCACATGGATTGTAAGACCTTGAAACAAATGAGACATCATTCTAAATATCCCTAGTCAGTCATTGTTATGGGAATAACAAATGAATTAAGACTAGTATGCTCTCTCTGATCTTATGAGTTCTATCTTACGGATCATTAGGACAAGAGTGTCAATTAGAGATCATAGATACATGTTAAAGAACATGGTATCTGGATTCGATCCGCTCATGAGAATACTACATGGTACAAGTCATAAGTGTTTCTCATATGCAAGTTTTGTATCAGAGTTCTTAGACCTGAAATCTCTATGAAACTCTTAATGAATTACTGTGTACTTTGACATACACCTAACGTGCCCGTAATAGAGTGACAAGTACGGGTATGATTGGGTATGCACTGATTCATGTTAGAGAGCATGAGAGAAGTGAAGGGATTACCCCTCTCGATAAGAGAGAAAAATATCACCGGCCACTTGATCAGTGAACTGAGAAGTGTATGGCCATACCGAGATGAAATAATGAGTAATCATTATTTATCTGAGAGTTCAGTGTCACTGGAATATCAAGAAAGGAATTAATATATATAAGGATGACTAGTTCCATGCCTTATATTAATTCTGATATTTATGGGTAAGGGACTATGCAAAATTGCATTAGGTCACTAAATGCCATATGCATTTTCATTTAATTTGGAATGCTATAATATCTTGCTAGAGAATATATATAGCCTTTGAATTAATTTATTAATTCATTGCCAATATTAAATGGACCTATAGGATCGCACACAAAGCATTGGGCTTAAAATATTTAAATTAAGTTTTGAGCATTAATTTGGGCTTTTAATTAAAGTCAAATTAATGTATGTAATGGGTTATAATATTGCTATTGGGCTTTGGTCCATGAGAGAGAAATTCAGCCCACAAGGTTTAATTTCAATTAATTAATTATGTTACATTAATTAAGTTAATTGAGTATTAAAGCCTAAAGGAATTTAAATTAAATCAAATCACTTAAATATATATAATGAAGTGGCCGAAATTCCAAGATGGAATTCAAGGAATTTCGGCACATGCAATTAAGTTATATTAAGTGATTTTATTTAATTAAATGTCTTATGTTTTATTTCAAATTTGAATTTAAATTCAAAGAAGTTTAATTCAAAATATATTACTTATCTTTAGGAAGTGATAGAGTTTGAATTAATCATCTTAGGATGGTTGAATTCAGATCAAAGACTTGCCAAAGGATAAGCATATATATTAAAAGAAATAAAACCCTAAACCTAATTTTTTTGTGGCATGAATAGTAACTCGTGAATAGTGACTCTCTCTCTCTTAATTCTTTTGTTCAATTTTTCACAAGGAGAAAGGATTGTTCCTCATTCTCTTGTGTTATTGAGCAGTAATAGCAATCTAAAGAAGTACAAAATCAAGTTTTGTAGCTTCAAACTATAACCCTTACACAATACCGAAAAAGAGATCTAGCAATCTCGTTTTTAAGCCGACGGTGTAATTGTGTGTGTGAGAATAGAGGGAGTGGCGCAAAAGGCTATTCCTTGGCATTGGTGATTGAGATCTAAGGCGGACAAAGCCATCTTAGTTGCTGGTCATCATCGGAATAAAAGTTTTAAAAGGCATTAAAAGTTGTAAGTTCGATAACCTTAAAATTGCATGTTTCGATTCTATCTTTGGATATGTATGGTATGTATGATAAAATTTTTGTTTTTCCGCTGTGCTATCATGATTATCATACCATGTCATATTCCATCAGTTAGGGTGGTTATTTTTCAAAAGGCATTTCAAAGGGACAAGCAATCTCCACCAAATAATGCCTACTTTTGTAAAGGTATTTCTCAAAGACACTAGATAGGGACGTTAGGGTGGTTATTTTTCAAAAGGCACTTCAAAGGGACACCAATCTCCACCAAATAATGCCTACTTTTGGAAAGGTATTTCTCAAAGACACAATGGTTGGAAAGAAATATATAAAAGCATCAGTTAGGATCAAAAAAGAGAAAAATATAGTAGTGAAAAAGAAAAGAACAATCTTTTCATTTTTAGTAGGTTAGTTTTACTAAGGTTTTGAAAAAGACAAGCAAGAGGAAGATTATCTACATAGAGAGCAGTAAAGGGTTGAGAGATTTCTTTTACTATCTCTTATCTTTTTGCTTCTTCTTGTAACTAATAATTATATTTTCTTTAGGAACTTGAACAATGATACCCATGTTTTATATATTCTTAGTAATATACTTAGTCTTTTATTGCAGATTTCTTTATTAGTACTTTATACATGATTACTAAAAGTGAGAATATGATTGAGAGATGTATTCCCTTTTTTAACTAATAAAGAATCATTATTGAAATATTGCGTGAGAGATCAGGATATTGAAATAATTACTATAGGTTGGTAATTAATCTTAAAACAAGTATATGTAATCAATTAACAACTAATGAGAGTTAAGGGTTAAAGTTACATATGCATGTCTTAAGAATAACTATTTTAGTTTAAGAGAATGAATTAGGACATTATTCAAACTTGGTTTGCAATATAAGATTTAAAATTCAAAGTAGGAGAATAAATTCAAGTTCAATTCATAACTTAAAATATAAATCTGTAATTTGTCTTCTTTGATTAATAGTTAAGTAGGAATTTTTAGGTCTAATGTAGTTATTAGTTAATTAATCAATATAAACTATGAACGTTGTGAACAAGATTAATAATTGAGTAACAGTGTGTAATTCCTCATTCATTCTCTGTGAGAATGATATCTTAAGTACTATAGTCGGTGAACTATGTGCTTACGGATTTAGCTCTAACAAGTTTTTGGTACCGTTGCCAGGGAGTGAAGATGTTTTATGTTAATTGCCACTTTAATGCTTGATTTGAGATTTTGGATTACAACTTTTGAACGGTATTGTATGTTTGTTTGTTTTGTATTACAGATTTAGGAGTTCAAGTGTATGCCTAGAACAAGGAGTTCTCAAATAGAACTTGAACAGTTAAATTCAAAGACAGAACGATTTTTATTGAGTAACTGAAAATAAAAGATGAAGAAAACTAGGAGACCAACCATGGCTAATGATAATCCTCTACGTTTGATGGACTATGCTATGCCTGCCTTGAGTGGTACACAGCAAGGAGTAGTAAGACCTACAATAAATGCTAATCAGTTTGAGATAAAACCATCTTTATTGCAAATGGTGCAAAATAGTATCCAATTTTTTTGTTTGCCAAATGAGGATCCAAATGTTGATTTAGAAAATTTTCTAGAGATTTGTGATACATTTAAAATAAATAAAGTTTCTGCGGATGTAATTAAGCTCAGGCTTTTCCCTTTTACAATGAAGGATATGGCCAAAGCTTGGTTGAACTCGCTTGCAAGAGGGTCAATTACCACTTGGGATCAATTGGCTCAAACCTTTCTTTCTAAGTAATTTCCGTTGGCTAAGAGTGCTAAAATTATTAAAGAAATTACTATTTTCATATAACAAGATAATGAATCTTTATATGAGGAATGGGAAAGGTTTAAAGAAATGCAGCGGAGTTGCCCTCATCATAATCTACCAAAAGAGTTACTTGTACAGAGATTTTACAATGGAGTAAACCCCGCCATAAGAGGGACCGTTGATGTGGCTGCTGAAGGATCTCTTATAAGGAAGACTACAAATGTAGCTTTCGAGTTGTTAGGAGAAATGTCAATAAATAATTGTATATGGCCTCCGGAGAGAGCCAAGGTATCACCTCCTTCCTCAACCAAAGGAGTACACTTTATAGATTCAATCGTAGCTTTGCAAGCCCAAGTTGGTGCATTGACTCATAAAATAGATAATATGAGTAAGGGATGATTCACACCAAATGGTTGTACCATATGTGGTCAACAAGGTCAAGGGATTGAGAGTTGAGGGATAGCTTTGGCTAGTACGGAGGAGCAAGTTAACTTTGTGCAAGGTTAAGGGCGTGGTAACCCGTTTTTAAATACTTATAATCCTGGTTGGAAGAACCATCCTAATTTTTCTTGGGGGAATGGTCAAAATAGAGGAACTATAGGATTTCAATTGGGCCAAGATAGATTTGGTGCTTTAGAGGTCAAAATGAATACGTTCTTAGAAGGTATAAATTTAAAACTTAACTCTCATGATGAAAATTATAAGAGATTAGAAGCTAAGTTTGATCAAATAGCAAAGAACCAGTCACCATCCATACATAATCTAAAAGTTCAAATAAGTCAATTAGCAAGTGCACTACCTTCGAGACATCAAGGGTGTTTCTCAAGCAACACGGAGGACAACCCAAGGGAGCAGATGAAGGTGATTTCACTCAGGTCTGGTAAGACATATGTTGATAATTTTTTGGCTAACAAGAATGGAATTTTGCAGGGAATCAAAGAGGATAATGGAGCTCCTTTTGCGAGCGCGACACCCATCGTGAGCGTGATAGAAAAGAGATCGAGAAATGTCACGAGCACAACACCTGACGCAGGCATGATATAAGGTAGTTTAAAGGCATAAGTGTATCAACCTCGACCACCATTTCTGCAGCATTTGAAGCAGAAGGATATGGATAAGTAATTTCTTAATTTTTTAGATAAATTAAAGAATTTGCATATTAATTTATCATTTGTTAAGGCTATCACTCAAGTTCCTAACTATGCTAAATTTTTGAAAGATTTAATCTCTAAGAAAAGAAGTTGGGAGCATGCAGCCACTATTGCTCTAATTGAAGATTGCAGTTTAATTATCACTAATAACTTACCTACTAAATTGAAAGATCCTGGTAGCTTTGCTATTCCATTTACTTTAGGGGATATAAAGTTTCCTAGGTATCTTTGTGATTTAGGGGCCAGTATAAACCTCATGCCATTATCAATCTTTAGTAAATTGGGTTTTAGGATGTGAAATCAACTTTTATGGTGTTATAACATGCTGACCAATCTTTATAGGAACCATATTGTATTATTGAGGATATACTAGTAAAAGGCGATAAGTTTATTTACCAGCTGATTTTGTGATACTAGATTTTGCTTTATGATGCTAATTGCCCATTAATTTTAGGTAGACCTTTCATGAATACTAGCAGGGCTTTAGTTGATGTATCGAAAGGTAAATTAATCTTAAGAGTAAGGAATGATAGTATAGAGTACCACATGGACAAATCACTTAGATACCCTATGGAGGATAACGTATGAATGAAGATTGATGTTATTGATGAATGTGTATTGGAATTTTTAGGGATTGAAGATTTCATGATAGATTCTTAAGATGAAAAGATCAATGAAAAGGTGGATCAAGGTGTTTACAAGCTAGAAATTTTGCATCGGAGTAAGGATCCATTACCTCCCTCAATTTTAAGTGCACCTAATGTAGAGTTGAAAGAGTTGCCTAATCATCTGAGGTATGTGTTTCTTGGAGCAAATTTTACTTTACAAATTATCATTTCTAATAGACTTACAAGTAAGCAAGAGGAAATGTTATTGCAAGTGGTTAGAAAAAGAATTAGAAGTATAGGATAGCAGATTTCAGATTTAAGGGGATTTAGCCCAACTATGGTTATGCATAGAATTCACATGGAAAAGGGCTATGAACCTAAGACTGATAGGCAAAGGAGGTTAAATCCTAACATGAAGGAAGTTTTCAAAAAAGAAGTCATTAATTTGTTAGATGCTGGGATTATCTATCCTATTTCAGATAGTAAATGGGTTAGTTCTATTCAATGTGTGTCGAAGAAGGGCGGGATGATTGTAGTAAGAAATGTGAATGGGGACTTGATTCCTACTAGAACAACCACGGGGTGGGGGGTTTGCATTGACTATAGAAAATTGAATGCAACCACTAGGAAGGATAATTTTCCTTTGCCCTTTATAGATCAAATGTTAGAAAGGATTGCTGGTCATTCTCATTATTGTTTTCTTGATGGTTTTTCGGGTTACTTTCAAATTTTTATTTACCCTAGTGATCAAGAAAAGACTACCTTTACTTGTCCCTATGGTACTTTTGCATATATGTGGATGCCTTTCGATTTGTGCAATGCACTTGTAACTTTTCAAAGGTGCATGAATTCTATTTTTGGGGATATGATTGAGGAGATAATGGAAGTATTCATGGATAATTTTTCTGTGTAATGAGATTTATTTGAGCTTTGTTCGTATAACCTAGATAAAGTCTTGGATAGGTGTGCTCAATTGGACGAAGTGTCATTTTATGGTTGAGGAATGAATTGTTCTAGGGCATAAAATTTCAAGGCAAAGGATTGAGGTAGATAGGACTAAAATTGAATTGATTGAGAGATTGCCTCCCCCCACTACATTATATGGTGTGAGGTCATTTTTAGGACATGCTGGTTTTTATAAGCGATTTATTAAGGATTTTTCTTTAATTGCAAAGCCATTGACAAACCTCTTAATTAAAGATGTTCCTTTTAATTTTAATGATGAATGTTTAATAGCTTTTAAGAAATTAAAGAAAGCCCTTATAAATGCACATATCATAACTTCACCGGATTGGAACTTGCCCTCTGAAATCATGTGTGATGCAAGTGACTTAGCTGTAGGATGTGTCCTAGGTCAACGAAAAGATAAGAAGTTGCATGTTATATATTATGCTAGTCATACACTTTCGGGTCCTCCACTGAACTATACAACCACAAAAAAAGAGATGTTGGTTGTTGTTTATACATGTGATAAGTTTAGATCATACTTGTTAGGATCTAAAGTTATTATTTATACAAATCATGCAACTTTAAGGTATTTGTTTACTAAGAAAGATGTTAAACCTAGGCACATTCGATGGGTTCTCTTATTACAAGAATTTGGCATAGAAATACGAGATAAGAAAGGTAGTGCGAACTTAGTGGCTGATCATTTATCGAGATTAGAGAATGAGAATCAGACCTATAGGTTGTTGGAATTTAACGGTTACATGCATCACATACATGAGCGGAATTTTATAATTTTTTAACCATTAGATCTGATCTTGCCATGAATACACAATATAACTATATGAGAATAAGAAAAATCACCTTTGATTTTTGTTGAACAGTTGATTTTACTTCGCACTGGGTTGTTGCAAACCACAGTGTCCAAAATCGAACACCTCCAATGAGTAATCCATACTAGAGAGAGGTAAATTGAACCAACAAATTGGTGTTCAACTAGGGCTGGCCGAAATTCCAAGAAGCTAGCTTGGAGTTGGCGCAAAAAGGGAGAGAGAATAAAGAAAAAGACTTTCCTTTTGTTTTAATCACTTAACCCTAATTCTCATTAGTTGGCCTTTTATAGTTAGGTTAAAATTCCAACTCCTTAATGAGATTGGGCTCTTTAAAATCGCTGGAGAATTATTAATTGGGCCTCTGGAATTAATTATAATCATTTGGGCTTAATTAAATCCAATTTAAACCTTTTCATAAAAGTCTATGCACAAAATCAACAAACTAGGCCCTTTGTGCATCTAATTGAATTTAAATACCCAAATGAATTCCAAATCCAACCAAATTAAATATGTAAGTTCCATAACACTTATGTAACATATATAAATTAATTTGGTCCAAGAAAAAGCCCTCTAAGCCCTTCTGTATGGAGTTGGCGTGTGGCCCTCTTTTGGAGGGCTTCCTCCAACTTCTTCATTCCTTTGGCCCTTTATAATTTCTCCAATGGACCTATTAATTATTATATCAGTCCTATAATACTTATAGTAGTCTTATAACACTTATAAGATAATAATAATTAATCATAAAATACATTATTTCAATTAGGTCCAATTTTGCAGAACATTTCTCAAAAGTTCCGCGGACAATTTTATTTGATCATAATTAATTAAACTCTTTAATTAATTATTATCTTATTCACTTCTCTACCTTCATAATAATATCAAATATTATTATCCTTAGTATTTTACCATTTTTCCCTTTTCTCTATATGTGTGTGACTTATTGGGTTCCTGTCCATGTTGGTAGTATAATATGTAATTGTGAGTTCTATTCAAAACTCACATGATTTAAACTCCTTTAAATCATCTTATCAATCCCTATTGATAATTTTGATACATCATTATACAAGTCATGATTGGCCTCTAGCTAGGCATCATGACTACCCAAATGTCAGGAAAGTCATGTGGTTTGACTGTACCCTTCCATAGAAACAGTTACCGTGCAATTACTCCTTTCACCACTCTTATCTCAATTAGATTCTGAGTATGGATTTCTGTCAACTCATATAAATCTAATTATGTATGTTCTATTAATTTAACCATTGTTCCTAAAATGCCCTTCATGGATCTCCATCCATCTCAGCATATTACTCTGGCCAGAGATTCTCTGAACAAGGCAATTATAAAATCATGTGAGATAACTTCCCTTGTTAAATCTGGGATGGTGAATCCTTTGTCAATCACTTAACTATCTTCAAGTAGGTCATGATATACCTAATCTCCTAACTATGTTCACTCCCAGTTGGAAGTAATCAGTTATGGAGTCAAAGTATACCACTTGCTACTTAAGATAACTTTGGTGATCTCAAGTCTAAGGATACTTGCACAACCGCTATGAAGAGATTCCTCACTGACATATATTTAATATCCATGTGAGGATTCTCTATGCAGGTCTCCAATGAACTTGTTCTTCTAACAAGCATCCACATGTTAGCTTTGATTATCTTTCATAATCACAATTATGAGAACCACTGCTTGAACCATTCAAGAAGCATAACATGTGCTAGTCTGTTCGAATTAACAATGTCCTATCTTGTTAATTTTATGACTAGGGATATTTAGATATTAAGACATTTGCTTGCAATAGACATCTCACATCATGAACACCTTCATGATTGCCTTTGCACTGTGTTTATAATATCTAGGACTTCATTTATTAATTTAAGATTTACAAACTCATGTATTCAAACATAGCATTAATAAATGAATGATGCCTTTTATTAAGAATATAAATTTCATACATATGAAAAACATCCCTATTACATGGGCTCTAGGGCATACTCTCTAACATAGGTGATGATGATGAGATAAATGAAGAATTTCTTGATGAGGTTATAATGCTAGTTAGTCACCTTAATACTCCTTGGTATGCGGATTATTCTAACTATATTGCTACAGGGGTTATGCCTTATGATTTGTCTTTTCAATAGCAGAAGAAGTTCTTTTATGACATCAAACATTATCTATGGGAGGAGCCTTACTTGTTCAAAATATATAGAGATGGAGTTTTACGTCGATGTGTAGGTGAGAATGAATATTTTGATATTTTATCTCATTACCATTATGCTTTGTATGCAAGACATAATGGCAGTGGGAAGATGATGGCTCATGTTCTTGAATGTGGATTCTATTGGTTAATGTTGTATCAAGATGTAAAGAAGTTCGCGGCACAATATGACAAATGCCAAAGGATAGAAAATCTAGGTAAAAGGGATGATATGCCCTTAACATATATTTTGGAAGTGGAGGTCTTTGATGTATGGGGTATAGACTTCATGGGTCCTTTCCCTACATCATTTGACCAAAATTATATCTTGGTTAGAGTGGATTATGTGTCCAAGTAGGTGGAAGCTAAAGCTAACCCAACCAATGATTCAAAAGTAGTTGTTAATTTCTTGAAGAAGTTATTTTCAAGGTTTGGAATGCCTCGTGCCATTATAAGTGATGGAGGTACGCATTTTATAAATCAATCTTTTGAGTCCCTATTGCATAAGTGTGGGGTGCATCATAGGGTGACCACACCTTGCCATCTACAATCAGGTGGTCAAGTAAAGATTTCTAATAGGGAGCTGAAATAGATATTAGAAAATAATGTGTCTAGTTCACGTAAAGATTGGGCTCATAAATTGGATAATGCACCTTGGGCATATAGGACATCTTTTAAAATACCTATTGGCATGACTCCTTATAAGTTAGTGTATGGTAAAGCATGTCATTTACAATTGAATGAAATGGATGTGTTGCATCTTAGTGCTTATGAGAATTCTAAGATTTATAAGGAAAGGATAAAGAAGTGGCATGGTGCTCACATAAAATACAAGAGCTTTAAAGTACGGGACAAAGTACTTCTCTTTAATTCTAAATTGAAGTTATTTCTTAAAAAATTAAGATCGCATTGGAATAGGCCATTTCTTATAACTCAAGTTTTTGACCATGGGTATTTAGAGTTGAAAAACGAAAAGGGTGAATTATTTAAAGCTAATGGTTAAAGGTGTAAAGTGTATTTGGAGAGTAATCTTCTTAATAGAGAGATTTCCTGTGTTTATCTCAATTTGGTTGAAGGTGAATCTCTTATTAGTACTAAATAAACAATTACAATTCTATATGTTTATTTGTATACACATTTGTATTTGTTTTATATATTTTCATTTTAATATTTTAATGTTTGTTGGTTTAAATTCATGTAGTGATGTGTTTTACATAAGTCTTGATGATAAAATGTGAAAGTTTTCAATTTTGCTCTTTTCTGTTTAACAAGGGTTTTGAACAATTGGTGTCTATCATGAGTACGACCCAGGAAGCTGTAATTTTTAAGTTAGTTTTGTCATGAGCGCTACCATTGTCGCGAACGCGAAGAATACCGGAGGCCATCTATCGTGAATGTGACACAACATATAATTTGAATTTTTAGGGTATTTTGTAACCATTGCAAGGGTTCAATCTCTCCCTATAAATAGTTTTTTGAACCCTCAATTTCCATTTTTATTAGTTTTGCCCCCTTTTCTTCAACTTTTTCCCCAATTTTTCTTTCTTTTCCATCTCTTATTTCTATTTTCTTTCACTTTGTGCTTCATTTTCTTTCAAGTTTTCAGTTGTCACTTGTTATTTTGTGTGGCTGTACTCTTCCTATTGAGTAACCATAGTGAGGTTCAAGACACTAGCCAACAAAGAAAAGGGCAAAGGGAAGGCTGCGAGACTTCTTCTTAACCATCAAGGGGTCCAACCGTCCATCAAGATATGTTTGAGTGTCCATTTCCTTTTTTCAGTGAGAATGAAGGTCAAAAATTTTGTTTTTTCTCTAAAAAAGACTATGTAGGTATGTGGCATTTAGATTTTTCTTTGTCAGAAGATTTAGTCATTGCTCAAACATTTGGAAAGTATGTGAAATACATGAAATGAAAAAAATTTGTTAACATGCAATTGCTTATTAAAAAGGAGTGGGCTATAAAATTTTTTGTCACCTTGTCTTACGTGGATGATGGTAAGAAAAAAATGAAATTTAGGCATAAAGGCATTGAATACATGTTTTTTCATGAGTGGTTTTGTTTTCCTTTGAAATGACACACTTTTGTTCCTTAGCAATTTGCTGTTGTTGAAGCATGGAGAAAATTGTCTGGTTTGCCTCATTTTGATAACAAGAATTTTACTAATAGGCAAATTAGAGATAATGCCTTATTACTATTTCATAAGTTTTTATGCCATGCTTTATTTGGTAAAGTAGAGAGTAACAATGTGCAAGCCAAAGACTTATTTTTTTATCCATGTTTCAATCTAAAAAGACCCTTGACTCTATTGACTTTATTCTTAATGGTTTATACCGTGCTTTAATTGCAAAGACCAAAAGTGTAGGCATAGGCCAGATGGTCACTAGTATTGTGTTAAGTTGTCTTGGTAAAATGTAGGATTTTTCACTTGAAGAAAACGAGTTGGTTACCATGATGGATGTCAAGTTCTTGAGGAATTCAAGATTGTTTAAGAGGGATGGCTCCCTCTGCATTTTTCTCTTATGAGGAGAGATGTGGTAGAACTGTAGGGAGGCAAAACCAATCCCCTGTTGCTGAAGCTGATAATGTCGCGAGTGCCAGAGATGATGAGATTGGGGATGATTTTGTTACTGGTGAAGAGGAGAGTTCCTTGGGATGGCAGAAGGTGTTAGATAGATTGGACAAGATGGATGAGTCCAATAAGATCTTTGAGGACAAGGTGGTCCATATGGAGACAAGTTTGAAGGTGTTGCATAAGAGCCACAGGTCTCAGCCTGAAGTTGCTTTCATTTTTCATAAGGAACAATGTTGCCTTCAGCCTTTCTCCACCAGATTCGCCTAGTGTAGCTACATAAGGGCAATACTTTATCCTCTTTTATTTTTGTTTTTGTTTTCTGTTCTGTTTTGTGTATATATGACTTATGTTTTTGTGTTTTCTTGTGTTTGTGTTTAGGTGATGTTTCCTTGCACAATGAGGATATCGTGTCCTTCAAGTGTGGGGGATCGTGTAATGTATTAGTATATATGTGTTAGTTTGTAATGAGTATAAGTGAATTATTTTTTTATTTGTCTATGGTTAAATTGTTTAGGTTGTTGTGTATTTTTATAATTTTGGAGCTTTTATAGTTGATGAACATTTGATAGTATGGATATGATATAATTTTGTTCTTTCAATTTGTAGTTTAGTTAGTAGAAATATTAAAGAATATCAATGTTTATTTTACTTTGACATCTTTATATGCATAGTGAGGGTTATGATGTGGCAAAGCACTTTAGTATAGGTTCTTTTCAAGTTGTTTATCTTTCCACAAGAAAATATAATTATTTTGGCAAATCATTACTTAAAGTAATTTGACCTATAGCTAAGTGAGCTTTTGAAGCCTTTTACATTGATATCTTTCTTTGTATGAGAGCCTTGATATGTCATATTCGCTAGAATTTGTTTTTGGTAAACTTCGAGATTACATTTAGTGTGAGTTTTTGCATGAGAAAGGATAAGGGCACTAGAATATAGACAATTTTACTTGCTTAAATAAATCAACCCTTTTTTACTTTAGGTAGCCAATTTTGAGCTTTAAGCCAATTTTTTATTGTTAAAGACATAGATAGTCTTAATCCAATTTTGAACAATAAAATTTTCTTTTGGCACCATTTATGTATAGAGGATTAGGATTACTATGTTATTTGAGCTAATTTTTGTTAAGTATAAGCATGATGAATAGTTGGCTCCCTTCCTTTATTTCTATTATAAGTCCAATATGGAATCAAAACCATTTAGAAAGAAAAAGAAAAAAAAAAGAGGAAAATAAAAGTGAAGAAAAGATTTAAAGAAAAAGAAAACTAGCACAATATGTGGACATCAATAAAGGAGTTAGAATAGTAAAGTTGAAACTTCAATGATCATGCTATATGATTACTTTAAGTCTCTTATGATATGGCAATCACTTTATCTCTATACATTATAAGCTACTGAACCAAATGTGACCTACCTTTACCTAAGCCAAGTTACAACCTTGAATAAGACCCTTTGATTTCATACATTTGACTTGTGCTAGTAGTGGAGATGTTTATTCATTTACAAGCTTATGGTATGTAATGGCATATTAAAGAAAGGAGTGAAACACTAACCCCAAAACATTTGAGTGAAGAAATAATAAAGTGTTTGAGTGAGAGTTACTTTAAGCAATGTTTTGTACGAAATAGTCTATACATGTGTTAAGATATTCAATTTCTTGAATACTTATATTCTTGTTGTTTCCTTGCATTTGAATTTTGCTTGAGGACAAGCAAAGGTTAAGTGTGGGGGATTGATGTGATTTAACTGATGTGTTATTTGTGAATGTTTTTGTGAAGTAAATATCTAGTTTTAATTAAGCTTTCATGTGAAACATGGTGCCTTTATGTGTTTTTATTGTAAGTGTGTATAGAGAGTAAAGGAGCTACAACTAATGGAGAAAAAGGCAGAAAAACAAGCAAATGACGAACACTTGTCATGGGCACGGTGGAGTCACGAGTTCGATAAAGCAAGAAAGAAGAAAAAAAAAGTCAAACCAAAAGAAAGTCAACATTTAAAGCTCAGTGTCATGTTGCAAGTGCGACAGGAGTCACAGGCACGACAGATAGGGACTTTGGTTAGTTATTTTTCAAAAGGCACTTCAAAGGGACACCAATCTCCACCAAATGATGCCTACTTATGGAAAGGTATTGCTCAAAGACACAATAGTTGGAAAGAAATATACACAAGCATTAGTTACGATCAAAAAAAGAGAAAAATATAGTAGTGAAAAAGAAAAGAACATTTTTTCGGTTTTTAATAGTTTAGTTTTTCTTAGTTTTTGAAGAAGACAAGTAAGAGGAAGATTATCTACATTGAGACCAGCAAAGGGTTGAGAGATTTCTTTTACTATCTCTTATCTTTTTGCTTCTTCTTGTAAATAATAATTATATTTTCTTTAGGAACTTGAACAATGATACCCAGGTTTTATATATTCTTAGTAATATACTTAGTTTTTTATTTCATATTTCTTTATTAGTACTTCATGCATGATTACTAAAAGTGAGAATATGATTGAGAGATTTTTTCCCTTTTTTAACTAATAAAGAATCATTATTGAAATATTGCATGAGAGATCAGGATATTGAAATAATTATTATAGGTTGGCAATTAATCTTAAAACAAGTATATGTAATTAATTAACAACTAATGAGAGTTAAGGGTTAAAGTTACATATGTATATCTTAAGAATAACTATTTCAGTTCGAGAGAATGAATTAGGACATTAATCCAACTAGGTTTATAATATAAGATTTAAAATTCAAAGTAGGAGAATAAATTCAAGTTCAATTCATAACTTAAAATATAAATCTATAATTTGTCTTATTTGATTAATAGTTAAGTAGGAATTTTTAGGTTTAATGTAGTTGTTAGTTAATTAGTCAATATATACTATGAACGTTGTGAACAAGGTTAAGAATTGAGTAATAGTTTGTAATTCCTCATCCATTCTCTGTGGGAACAATATCTTAAGTACTATTGTCGGTGAACCATGCGCTTGCAGATTTAGCACTAACAAGTTTTTTGCACCATTGCCAGGGATTGAAGATGTTTTGTGTTGATAGCCACTTTAATGCTTGATTCGAGATTTTTTATTACAACTTTTGACTGGCATTGTTTGTTTGTTTGTTTTGTATTATAGATTTAGGAGTTTAAGTGCATGCCTAAACAAAGAGTTCTCAAGAAGAACTTGAACTCTTAAATCTAAAGATAGAACGATTTTTATTGAGTAACCGAAATCAAAAGAAGAAGAAAACTAGGAGACCAACCATGGCTGATGATAATCCTCCATGTTTGATGGACTATGCTACGCCTGCCTTGAGTGGTACACAACAAGGTGTAGTAAGACCTACGATAAATGCTAATCAGTTTGAGATAAAACCATCTTTATTGCAAATGGTGCAAAATAGTATCCAGTTTTACGGTTTGCCAAATGAGGATCCAAATGCTCATTTAGCAAATTTTCTTAAGATTTGTGATACGTTTAAAATAAATGGAGTTTTTGCGGATGTAATTAAGCTTAGGCTTTTCCCTTTCCCAAAATAGTTACTTATATAGACATTTTACAATGGAGTAAACCCCACCACTGGAGGGACCATTGATGCGACTGTTGGAGGATCTCTTATAAGGAAGTCTAAAAATGCAGCTTTTGAGTTGTTAGAAGAATTGTCAATAAATAATTATATGTGACTTATGGAGAGAGCCAAGGTATCACCTCCTTCCCAAATGAAAGGAGTCCATTCGATAGATTCAATCGTAGCTTTGCAAGCCCAAGTTACTACATTGACTCAAAATAGATAATATGAGTATAGGATGATTCACACTAAATGGTTATACCCTATATTATCAACAAGGTCATGGAAGAGAGAGTTATGGGATAGGTCTGTCTAGTACAGAGGAGCAAGATAGGTTTGTGTAAGGTCAAGGGCATGGTAACCTATTTTCACATACTTATAATCCTAGCTAGAAGAACTATCCCAATTTTTCTTAGAGGAATGGGCAAAATAGAGGAACTATAGGATTTCAACTGGGCCAAGATAGATTTGGTGCTTTAGAGGTTAAAATGGATAGGTTCTTATAAGGTATAAATTTAAAACTTAACTCTCAAGATGAAAATTATAAGAGATTAGAAGCTAAGATTTATCAAATAGCAAAGAACCAGTCATCATCCATACATAATCTAGAAGTTCAAATGAGTTAATTAGCAAGTTCACTACCTTCGAGACTTCAAGGGTGTTTACCAAGCAACACAGAGGATAACCCAAGGGAGTAGATGAAGGTCATTTCACTCAGGTCTAGTAAGACATATGTTGATAAATTTTCAGCTAACATGGATGAAATTTTGTAGGGAATCCAAGAGGATAGTGGAGTTCCTGTCACGAGCACGACACCCATCGCGAGCGTGATAAAAGAGAGATCGAGAAATGTCACGAGCATGACATCTGATGCGAGCATAATAAAAGGCAGTTTAAAGGCAAAAGTGTATCAACCTCGTCCACAATTTTCGCAGTGTTTGATGCAGAAGGATACGAATAAGTAATTTCTTAATTTTTTAGATAAATTAAAGAATTTGTGTATTAATTTATCATTTGTTGAGGCTATCACCCAAGTTCTTAACTATGTTAAATTTTTTAAAGATTTAATCTCTAAGAAAAGAAGTTGGGAGGATGTAGCCACTGTTGCGCTAACTGAAGATTACAGTTTAATTATCACTAATAACTTACCTACTAAATTGAAAGATCCTGGTAGCTTTACTATTCTATGTACTTCAGGGGATATAAAGTTTCCTAGGTATCTTTGTGATTTAGGGGCTAGTATAAACCTTATGTTGTTATCAATCTTTAATAAATTAGGTTTAGAGGATGTGAAGTTAACTTTTATGGTGTTACAACTTGCTGACCAATCTTTAAAGAAACCATAGGATATTATTGAGGATGTACTAGTAAAAGTTGATAAAATTTATTTTACTAGCTAATTTTGCGATACTAGATTTTGCTTATGATGCTAATTGTCCATTAATTTTAGGTAGACCTTTCATGAATACTGACAGGGCTTTAGTTGATGTGTCAGAAGGTAAATTAATCTTAAGAGTAGGGAATGATAGTGTAGAGTACCCTATAGACAAAGCACTTAGATATCCTATGGAGGATAATGTATATATGAAGCTTGATGTTATTGATGAATGTGTATTGGAAGTTTTAGGAATTGAAGATTCCATGATAGATTTTGAAGATGAAAAGATCAATAAAGAGGTGGATCAAGGTGTTTACAAGCTAGAAATTTTGCATCAGAGTAAGGATCCATTACCTCCCTCAATTTTAAGTGTTCTTAATGTAGATTTGAAAGAGTTGCCTAATCATCTGAGGTATGCATTTCTTGGAGAAAATTTTACTTTACCAATTATCATTTCTAATAGACTTACAAGTAAGCAAGAGGAAATGTTATTGCAAGTGGTTGGAAAAAGAATTAGAAGTATAGGATGGAAGATTTCGGATTTAAAGGGAATTAGCCCAATTATGGTTATGCATAGAATTCACATGGAAAAGGGCTATGAACCTAAGGCTGATAGGCAAAGGAGGTTAACTCCTAACATGAAGGAATTTTTTAAAAAGGAAGTCATTAAGTTGTTAGATACTGGGATTATCTATCCTATTTCGGATAGTGAATGGGTTAGTCCTATTCAATGTGTGCTGAAGAAGGACGGGATGACTGTAGTAAGAAATGTGAATTGGGACTTGATTCCTACTAGAATAACCACGGGGTGAAGGGTTTCATTGACTATAGAAAATTTAATGCAACCACTAGGAAGGATCATTTTTATTTGCCTTTTATAGATCAAATGTTAGAGAGGATTGCTGGTCATTCTTATTATAGTTTTCTTGATGGTTTTTTGGGTTATTTTCAAATTTTTATTTACCCTAATGATTAAGAGAGGAGTACCTCTACTTGTCTTTATGGTACTTTTGCATATAGTAGGATGTCTTAAGGTTTGTGCAATGCACCTGCAACTTTGCAAAGGTGCATGACTCTTATTTTTAGGGATCTGATTGAAGAGATAATGGAAGTATTCATGGATGATTTTTCTATGTAAGGAGATTCATTTGAGCTTTGTTTGCATAACCTAGATAAAGTCTTGGCTAGGTACGAGGAAAAAAATTTGGTGCTCAATTGGGATAAGTGTCATTTTATGGTTGAGGAAGGAATTATTTTAAGGCACAAAATTTCAAGGCAAGGGATTGAGGTAGATAGGGCTAAAATTGAACTGATTGAGAGATTGCCTCCCCCTACTACATTAAAGGGTGTGAGGTCATTTTTAGGACATGTTGGTTTTTATAGGTGGTTTATTAAGAATTTTTATTTAATTGCAAAGCCATTGACAAACCTTTTAATTGAAGATGTTCCTTTTAATTTTAATGATGCATGCTTAATAGCTTTTGAGAAATTAAAGAAAGCCCTCATAAATGCACCTATCATAACTTCACTGGATTGGAACTTGCCCTTTGAAATCATGTGTGATGCAAATGACTTAGCTGTAGGATGTGTCATAGGTCAACAAAAATAGAAAAAGTTGCATGTTAAATATACAACCACAAAAAAAGAGATGTTGACTGTTGTTTATACATGTGATACGTTTAGATCATACTTGTTAGGATCTAAAGTTATTATTTTTATAGATCATGCGGCTCTAAGGTACTTTTTTTACTAAGAAAGATGCTAAAGCTAGGCTCATTCACTAGGTTCCCTTATTGCAAGAATTAGGCATAAAAATAAGAGATAAGAAAGGTAATGAGAACTTAGTGAATGATCATTTATCAAGATTAGAGAATGAGAACGAACCTATCGGTGATGATGATGAGATAAATGAAGAATTTCTTGATGAGTGCACTACAAGAAAATTGATTTTTAATGACCAAAAATTAATGAAGGGATAAAAATCCAGTCGTAATAATATACAAAAAGCGAAGGGAATTTAATCCGATCGTTAGATTTTAAATTTTATTATTATTTAACGAGGGGATAAAATTCAGTCGTTGAAAAATTAAAATTTCGGTCGTTACTGTCTTTAAGAAAATGGCAGGACAAAAATTCTATTGCCTCCAAAATATAATTCACAATTATTTTATAAAAAATAAAAGCAAAATACCCAAAGTTTAAAATTAGGAAATTAAAAACGCAAATTTATTCCCTATAAAACGCAAGCTAAATTATTTTTTTTTTGTTTCCACCCTTTTTCTCTAAAATCTAAACCTATTATGCTTTATCTTCCAAATTTGTTTCCTACAAAATACAGATCCCAAAACCTAATAGAAGTGGCAAAAAAACTTTCATTGCTATCCGTGTGGCTAGAGATCTAATTTTACTTCTTCAATTGGACTAGGGCACCGTGGAATTAGCGATTTCAGGTAAGTGATTAATTTTTTTGTTGTCGGTTTTTGTTGTTTGTTATTTTGGCTTCCTCTTTGTTCGTTGCTCTTTTTTGCTCTCTTGGCTACTGTGTTGCTGGTCGGTTTTTCTCTTCCAGTTTGGCTCTGCTGCTGGTGCTCTTTTTGCAGTCTGGTTGAGGGAGATGAGCGGGGTTTTTCTTTCTAGTTGTGTTGTGTAGGGGGGCTAACAGGGTTATTTGTTGGGTTTTTGTTGTTACTTTTCTTTTTCTTCTTCTGCACTTGTTGCTCTGGTTTTGCTTTATCAGCTTTTGTTGTTGCGGGGTAGAGCTTCTATTCTGTTAATGGAATTTTGTTCACTTAATTATGTAGTATTGTCAAACACTCAAATAGAAAATTTAAAAAGATATTTGATAATTGAAATGCAAGAATTGCTCTACTGCCCACCACTCCATTAAAAATTTAAATTTAATTTCTTCTAAATATATTTATATTTGTAATAGGATAAATTTATCAAATTTTAAAATATTATTGCAAAGTTTATGGGTTAGGGCTTATTGATTCATCAAGATAAAAAGGTTTTCCTGAATTTCAGTGGCCCAATCTTGTGCTTTTTCTAATCTTTATTTTGTTATGGATGGACAGTATAATTGCGTTGCTTTTATCAAAAGCCATTATGCTGCGAGTCCCATGTTTAGGTGTTAAAGCTGAACAAGTTTCCAATTTTAAAATATCTTTTTAAATTTTTTATTTGAGTGTTTGAATAAAATTCCCGTTCTAAGTGAGATGTCTTGTATTCCTTGGTTTTTAGTGGTCGATGTCTTATATTCTTTTAATGGAATTTTGTTCACTTAATTATGTAGTATTGTCATACCATGAGGAATAAACACAACTCCTTTTCTTTTTTCTTTATGGTAGAACGAATCAAATAAGATTTTAATAATCAGTTATATCAAAAATGAATAGAATTTGGTTGATGTTTACCATTCTCTTCATCTTATTTTAAACAGGGCACTTCGGATCACTTGCAGCTATGGTTTATTTGCACTTAATTTTTTAATTATTTGGTATTTGTAAAATCTTGCTGTCAACTATTGCATCATGATAAACATTGGCTTTAATACTTATTTATTCGTTATTTTAGAGATCGGAACTTCTGTAGATTTTGCCTCATATATATGTGCATCTGTATGAATGTATGTAAATATGTGTAATACACATACAAACACACACACTGATATGCATGCATTGTCTTTAAGTATCTGTTCATATCTTTTACTATGATGAAGTTGCTTGCCTGACAGTCGGTTGGTTGTTATATGATCTAATTACTTACTATGTCCCAATCACTCTGTTAACTTCTCTTGAATTGTCTAGTGAGTAATTTTATTAAAACTGGTCCTTCTCTCCATTGCTTTTTATTAATTATTGTATTGTTTTATTTTCCAAATTAGAATCTGAATCTGTACTGAGCTACAATAGAAAGTGGCGTTTAGTATTGTATTGATTTCAATTTTCTATTTGTCTTTACGTTTAATCTAAAAGTTGCTCAATGTGTGGGACAGTTCAGTACTTAAATATTAGGAGTATCAGCTTTTTTTCTTGGTATTGGACCTTTCAGATAAGTCAATGCAATATTCAAACATTTATCAGCATTATTTACCCAAATAAAATATTAATTTTGCATTATTGCTGCTGCTATAAATAACAATTGAATTATCATTCACCACTTTTCAGCATATGAGATGGAATTTAGTACGACAATTCGACATCTCATGGCAAAGTCTAAGGTGTAATTAGTATTATGTAGTAAATTAGAATTTATTAAATTTTCAAATGTGAAAATATATTTTAAGTTATTGTTTAGTTGTTTGCAGTTTTTACAATTATAAATTTTGATAAACACTATCCTTTTTTTTTCTAAATAACATCTCAGATAATTCTAAAGTCAAAATCGGATAAATCTATTCTTGAGATTTGGATATAAAAAGAAATAATAATAATTTTATTATGTTAAAGGACCAGCTTCAAATATAATTGCTGTTCAGAAGTTTGTTAGCTGTTCAGAAGTTGTTAGTGTCATAAATTATGGTCTTGTCACATTATTCTACTCCATCTCTTAAATTCCAGCCTATAAAAAAAAGATTATCTTAGTTTGTGTATTGAGGTAGTTGCCTTAGTTTATTTAGTTTTATTTTTTTGTGACCTTTTGATTTACAAGAGCATGAGTTCTAAATTACTGGACTCGGTTATGATCTATTTGATTTCATGGGAGTTGAATTGAATTTTTTTTTTCATCTGTTTACCTACTCTTGCATGAATTAATATATTAGTAGCATATGAGAATTTACTTGTTTCTTGATTTTGCTATGTTCATTTCTTGCTTTTCTTATGCATTTCCACTTTGTTGAGCTGTTTATAAAATTAATGATTAGTTGAATTATTTGGGATGACAAAAACAAATACATTATCAGATTCCTCAACTTTTTTATAGAGTTAGCTTTGGTCTATTTTAATGCTCTTCGACATTCTCTACAGGATAGACTAAGCAAGGGTTCCTCAGGCCAAAGTTGCGATAAAATATATTTGAAACTTCGCACAAGCACAGGTTAGCCTCATCATATTCTACTTTTTGTTATATAATTGAAAAATTGACCTGTTCTATGATTTGTATATTAAGAAAGAGAAAGAAAACAAAGAAATGATTTGATGCACATTGAATATGATATATGCCATTATAAATTCCTGAGTTTCTTTTAAATTTTTGTGCATAATTTGTCATACCAATGATTGTGAATGTGCATTCAGTAGTAATGATAAAGACTTGTCTTACGTATGTCAGTATATTGTGATACTTTTCTATAAATTGATAGTCAGTTAAAATAGGTTGTTTGTTCTATAAATTAATACTTTTTTTCTCTGTTAGTTTTTATGCTAATATATTTTTATTGTAAAAATCATGGCACCTAGTAAGCAATGGATGCAACTTGTTCATAATCGACTTGATGATGCTTATATATCTCGTGTGCAAAGTTTTTTGGATTATGCTTTCACAAGAATAGGAGAAATGCATGAAATAACATGTCCGTGTGTCAAATGTTGCAATACATCTTTGGGAACCCGTGATATGGTCAATTCACATTTGATAGCATATGGAATCATTCAAAATTACACCTTTTGGTATCACCATGGGGAGCAGTTAGGTGAGCCATAGTCAGTTTGCTTAGATTTAGATGATAATGAAATAGAAGAGGTTGAAGATGAGGATGAGGATGAAATACAAGGGATTTTAAGAGACTTGTATCCTAATTTTGAGGGAGATGCTATGAATAGTGGTGATGATGAAGTTCTTGAGGAAGAACCCAATCTTGAGGCAAAAAAATTCTATAGGCTATTAACTGATTTTGAGCAACCCTTATACCAGAGTTCAAAAAGCTCTAAGCTTTTGACTTTGGTAAAATTGCTTCATATTAAAAGTGTTGGCCATTGGAGTAACGAGTCATTTACAATGTTGTTGAAATTGTTAAAAGAAGAGTTATTGCCTAATGGATCCAACTTACCCGATTCATATTATGAGACAAGGAAGATAATTCGGGACCTTGGGCTTTCTTATAAAAAGATTGATGCATGTAGGAATGATTGCATGCTATATTGGAAGGTAGATAACTGTCTCAACTCTTGCAAATTTTATGGTACATCTAGATGGAAGCAAGATAAACATACCGAGGAAAGTAAAAGTAAAAATGGGAAAAGAATACCTTTCAAGCTTTTACGTTATTTTCCCTTAAAGCCACGACTTCAAAGGTTGTTTATGTCCACCAAAACATCTTCTTTAATGAGATGGCATCATGACAAAAGAGTCGATGATGGAGTAATGCGACACCCGGCTGATTCAATGTCATGGAAATCTTTTGATGAACTTCATCAATCTTTTTTCTAATGATCCTCGAAATGTTCGACTTGGTCTTGCTACTGATGGTTTTCAACCATTTGGAAATTCAAAGACTCCATATAGCATTTGGTAGTTGTCCTTATTCCTTATAATTTACCACCTTGGCTATGCATGAAGCAAGAAAATTTCATTTTATCAATGATTATTCCTGGTCCTGAAAGTCCTAGCAATGCAATTGATGTTTATCTCCAACCTTTAATAGAGGAATTAAATGAATTATGGGAAACTGGGATAGAAACCTTTGATGCATCAATTAGACAAAATTTTAAATTACATGCAGCTTTGTTATGGACCATTAGTGACTTTCCAGCATATGGAAATTTGTCTGGTTGGAGTACAAAAGGAAAGATGGCTTGCCTACGTTGTAATAAAGAAACTTGCTCAATGAGGTTATGCAATGGTAAGAAACAATGTTATATTGGCCATAGACGTTATCTTCCACTTAATCATAAGTGGAGCAATGATAAAGACTCATTTGATGGAACTAAGGAGAAAAGGTTGCCACCTAAATTGTTATCTGGCTATGATATACTTGATCAAGTGGCTGATTTAGATGGGTTATTACTAACCAAGGATCCAATGAAGAAGACAAAGATATCCCACGCTAATAGAGGTGATAATTGGAAAAAGAAGAGCATTTTTTTAATCTTCCATATTGGAAAATGCTATTGTTGCGACACAATTTAGATGTGATGCACATTGAAAAAAATATATGTGACAATATTTTGGGAACAATCTTAAATGTCAAAGGAAAAACCAAGGATAGCATAAATTCTCGATTAGATTAGCAAGCAATGAATATCAGGAAGGAATTACATCCCATAAAAAATGGTGATAAATATGAGTTGCCTAAAGCAAGTTACACTTTATCTCTTAAACAGAAGCACAAGTTTTTCAGTTTTTTAAAGAATCTAAAAGTTCCAGATGGATTTTCATCTAATATTTCTCAGTGCGTTAACCTTAAAGATAGCAAAATCTTAGGCTTAAAGAGTCATGATTGCCATGTTCCTCTACAACATTTACTTCCTCTTACCATACGTGGTCTGCTTTGCAAAACTATGTGTGAACAACTTATCGAGTTGTCATACTTTTTCAATGTGCTTGGAGCAAAATTTTTAAAAGTCGATGAGTTGGAGCAAATAGAAGCCCAAATTCCTTTTACCTTGTGCAAGTTAGAAAAAGTCTTTCCACCATCATTTTTTGATATCATGGAGCACTTGCCAATTCATTTAGCTAATGAAGCTAAGATTGTTGGATCTGTTCAATATCGATGGATGTATCCGATAGAGCGGTGGTTGTACTTTTTAAAATCTCTTATAGGTAACAGGGCTTGTCGTGAAGGTTCTATTGCAGAGGGATACTTGGCAAGTGAATGTATGACCTTATGTTCAAGGTACTTGCAAACAATGGAAACAAAGTTTAATCGACTTGAACGGAATTATGATGGTAGGGTTAAATGTGATGAAGGTTTATCTATCTTTTGTGAACTTGGAAGAGCTTTAGGATCTCCAAAACAATGTACACATAATGCACATGAAATGGAGCAAGCCCATATTTATATTTTGAAGAATTGTGATGAAGTTTTGCCCTTTCTCCAGTATGTATCTCCAATAAAATACTTCTATCTATTTTCTATTTTTTTTCATTTTAATTAACATATTGTTTCACTTTTGTTTTATATAGAGAGTTTTCAAAAATTCAATATGATACCTCTCAATCCATTTCTTATTCGGAATGAAATAAGCAATTCATTAGTTGGTTTAAAAAAAATTAAGTTTTTGGTTAAAAATAATTTTCCTCCACTTGGTTAATTTATAGCTATTGATAATATATATAATGTAATTTTGGCAGACAATACAATTGCATAGGCAACATGATAATAAAATGATAGCTGATTTGTTATCACTGTCACGTGGCCCCACACAATATTTGACAAGCTCAATGGCTACATTTTTAATGGTTATAGGTTTCATGTGCAAAATTATGATAAAGGTTTGAGAACTCAAAATTGTGGAGTGGTGGTTGTTGGAGAGTCCGATAAAGAGACTGGGAATATTGATTACTATGGAGAATTGATTGAGATACTTAAATTACAATTTCTTGGGGGAAGAAGAGTGAATATGTTTCGATGTAATTAGTTTGATGTGTATGACAAAGAAAAAGGGATAAAAATAGACGAATATGACTTCGTAAGCGTTAATCGTCAACGTATTTTGAAAATAAATGAGCCTTTTGTGTTGGTCAATCAAGCATCACAAGTTTTTTATGTCGATGACCAGAGGAATAAAGGTTGGCATATTGTGCGAAAGGTCATACCTCGTGATTCCTTTGATATTATACAAAAAATGGAAGAGGATTTAGAGGAGTTTGATAATTCAACACAAAAGAAAAGAAAAATTGTTGATCAAGTTTATATTTTTCTTCTTATAATTACAATTATGTGTATGTTACAACTAATTGAACTTTATATGATTGTCATGTGATGTTCATATTGTAATCTATTTTTTTTTTATTTTTATCAGGTTTGACATGAATCCATCAAAGTTTCGAAAGACTGAAATGGAAATCAAATCAAAAATAGGTAAGCAAACGTTCATTGCACCAGGTGCTTTAGGTAGGGGACGAGGACAAAGCTTAAGATCTTTCACCTCTTCAAGAGCCACTGAACAACAAATTTCAGCTGCAACAAGTAAAAATTGCCAAACAATAGCTGCTAATCAAGATGGGCCACCGCTTGTACCTCCTGGATTTCGATCGATTGAAGATGACAATCTTTCTCCTCAAGTGGATGAAGAGATGCAAGACATTCAAATAAGTATTTTATTAAATCAAATTTAATCTATTTTTATCATTAATTGACCATGAGTTTGTATATTTGATTTAATTAAATCTGAATATCTATTAAAGGGATGCACAAGAAAAAGGTCCGAGGAAGGAATAAGTGTAAAGAAGTTGCAGGACTCAAAGCTGGAGAAAAATTGAAAGTAACTTTTTTTAACAATCGAGTTGTTGGGGTACATCATGAAGATTTCTCAAGAAACTTGGGTATAATAGTTCGTGATCGTAATATGTGCCCTTGGAAAGTACACTCATGGAGAGAAATTCCAAAACAAAATATAGAACACATGTGGCAAGCTGTTCTTGTAAGAATTTACATCATTATGTTCTTTAAATTTTTTATTTCAAGCTTTGCTTATGCCAAATATACTATAGGTCCAATTAATGTTAATTGATTTTAATAATATTGAATTTAGGATAAATTTGAGAGTGATGACATAATTGAATATCGCGAGCATGTTGTGAAACATATGAGAGGATTATGGAACAATTGGAGAGGATGGATGAATTTCAAATATGTAAAGTCTAGGCCACTCCACGAGGCTATGAAAAATGTGCCAGAAGGGGTGACAAGAATGATTGGGAATGGTGGTCAAAGAACACTATTTTAGTGAAAAATTCCAGGTATGACATAAGTTTATATATTTTATGCATATTTTTATTTTGCTTGTCAAATCATAAATTTACATGTCAAGTTGTTAATGTAGAAAACAAGCAAAAGAAACTCCATTAATAGGTCCAAGTTAGATATGCCACATCATACAGGCAGTAAGCCATTTAGAGAGATTATGTATCAACAGGTATTTATCCTCATTAAACATCATTAGAGAATTTATTATTCATTAATTAAAAAAAAGTTTCATTTGATATGTTTATACTTGTTTTGAAGGGAGGCAAATATGGTAATCCACCAAATTTGGCTACCATGTTCTTTGAGACTCGCAAAAAGGACAATAAGCTTGTTAAAACTATCACTCATGACAGATATGTGTGTATGATTGATTTAATTTTCATTATGCTACCTTTTATACAATATGCTGATACATTTTAAATTATTTTCATATTATAGACTCAAATTCAAGAATTAGTGGAAACAGAACCTTCTCTTTCCAACATAAAAGTAGCAGAAAAAGTCTTTGGACCCAACGAAAAGGTCATGTTCCTGGATTTAGGGGTGGAGTAACTGCAACACAATTGAAAGTACCTAGTTCATCGAAAGAGGCATTGTCATCTAAGCTAAAGAAAGTTAAAGAAGAAAATCTAGAATTGAAAAGAAAAATCGAAGCTTATAATAGTAAATTCGCACGACTTGAAGCTACAATTTTTGGTAAACAATCTAATATGCATCCTGCATCACCATCTTCAAGTGCATCCCAAACAGAGTGAAGCATTTAATAGGTAAGTAAATATGTTCCAGAGTAAAAATTCTATAATATTTTTTAAGTATATGGCAGCATATATATTGTTCTTTGAAATATTAATAATTTCTTCTTTTATGATTAATGTGATTGCATTTTACATGTATTTCCTATAGTCTTTCTACACAAATTTTCATCATGTTTGATTTACAATATGATAATATGTTGTTAATATATTATTAAACTTATTATTATTTTTTACTTTCTTAGCCATTTGATCTACTGCCTTTATAAATGAATATTAATTATAAATTTATGTTTGTAGGTTTTTCGATCAATAGACAACGAAGATTTGATACTTATTATTCATTTTTTTTAAATTCTAGCTAGATAGATGTTGGTATAGTAATGGGTTATTTTTCTAAACAAAATTATAAATGACAAATATAATGTTAAACAATTTTGAAATATTGCTATACTTTGTAATTGATTTTTTGCAATTTATAAAAAGAGTATTTATTATATTTTTGGATATATATGTATGTGTCGGAGTGTGAATGGGGTGTACGTGAAATATTTAAATAAAATTATTTATATTAATTATCAGATGTACATTTAGCAATGTAAAATTCGGTCATCATTTGTAATTATTAACGACCAAATTTCCTTTTATTAAAAGATATAAACAATTCGTGAAGGAAACTTTTGGTCATTATAAGTTAATTTTTACAACCAGTTTTCCCTTCGCTGAAAGTGTTAAATAATTAACGAAGGGAGAAACTGGCTGTTAAAAGGGCTTTTTTAAGTACCGGACTTCCTTTCGTTAAAAGAAGAATATAATTAGCGAAGGAAAATCCAGTTGCTAAAAATTTATATTTAACGTCCGGATTTGTTCCAGTCGTTAATAACTTTAACAATCGGATATCAAACTGGTCGTCTATTTTATTAACGACGGGGCTTTTAACGACCGGTGACGACCGGATTTTTTCGATCGTTATAGTGTTTTAACGATCGGATTTTAACGTTTAACGATCGAATTTCCCCTCGTTAAAGAGCATTTTTCTTGTAGTGGTGTTTAATGCTAGTTAGTCACCTGAATACTCCTTGGTATACAGATTATGCTAACTATATTATTGTAGGGGTTATGCCTTATGGTTTGTCTTCTCAACAGCAAAAGAAGTTCTTTTATGACACCAAACATTATCTATGAGAGGAGCCTTATTTGTTCAAAATTTATAAAGATGGGGTTTTATGTCGATATGTAGGTGAGAATGAATATTTTGATATTTTATGTCATTTCCATTCCGCTTTGTATGCAAGAAATAATGGCTGCGGGAAGATGGCGGCTCGTGTTCTTGAATGTGGATTCTTTTGGTCAACATTATTTCAAGATGCAAAGAAGTTTGTTGTTCACTGTGACAAATGCCATAGGATAGGAAATTTGGGTAAGAGGGATGAAATTGCCTTAACAAATATCTTGGAAGTGGAGGTCTTTAGTGTATGGGGTATAGACTTCATGGGTCCCTTCCCTACATCATTTGGCCAAAATTATATCTTGGTTGGATTGGATTATGTGTCCAAGTGGATTGAAGCTAAAGCTACCCCAACCAATGATTCCAAAGTAGTTGTTAAGTTCTTGAAGAAGTTATTTTCAATGTTTGGAGTGCCTCGTGCCATTATAAGTGATGGAGGTATGCATTTTATAAATTTATCTTTTGAGTCTCTTTTGCATAAGTATGGGGTGCATCATAGGGTGACCACACCTTACCATCCATAATCAAGTGGTCAAGTAGAGATTTATAATAAAGAGCTGAAATGGATATTAGAAAAGAGTGTGACTAGTTCACGTAAAGATTGGACACATAAATTGGATGACTCACTTTGGGCATATTAGACATCTTTTAAAACACCTATAGGCTTGACTCCTTATAGGTTAGTGTATTTTAAAGCATGTTATTTACCTATTGAGTTGGAACATAAAGCTTATTGGGCTATTAGAGCCCTCAATTTTGATCTTAAACAAGCTGGCATGCAAAGGTATTTGCAATTGAATGAATTGGATGAGTTACATCTTAGTGCTTATGAGAATGCTAATATATAAGGAAAGGACAAAGAAGTGGCATGATACTCACATAAAATACAAGAGCTTTAAAGTAGGGGACAAAGCACTTCTCTTTAACTCAAGTTTTTGACCATGGGTATTTAAAGTTGAAAAATGAAAATGGTGAATTATTTAAAGCTAATGGTCAAAGGTGTAAAGTATATTTGGAGAGTAATCTTCTTAATAGAGAGGTTTCCTGTGTTTATCTTAATTTGGTTGAAGGTGAATCTCTTAGTAGTACTAAATAAATAATTACAATTCTATATGTTTATTTATATACACATTTGTATTTGTTTTATATATTTTGTTTTAATATTTTAATGTTTGTTGGTTTAAATTTATGTAGTGGTGTGTTTTACATAAGTCTTGATGATAAAATGTGAAAGTTTTCAATTTTACTCTTTTTTGTTTAACAAAGGTTTTGAACAATTGGTGTATGTGGCAAGCGTGACCCAAGAAGTTGTAATTTTTAAATTGGTTCTGTCGTGAGCATGAGGAATACCGGAGAGCTTTCTGTCGTGAGCGCGATGGGTGTCGCAAGCGTGATGAAACACGAATTTTGAATTTTTGGGGCAGTTTTCAACCATTGCAAGGGTTCAATCTCTCCCTATAAATAGTTTTTTGAACCCTAAATTACCATTTTCAGCAATTTCACCCCTTTTACTTCAACTTTTTCTCCAAATTTTCTTTCTTCTTCATCTCTTATTTCTATTTTCTTTCACTTTGTGCTTTATTTTCTTTCAAGTTTTTAGTTTTCACTTCTTATTTTGTGTGGTTGCACTCTTCCTTTTGAGTAATGATGCTGAGATTAAAGACCCTAGCCAACAGAGATAACGGCAAAGGGAAGGCTATTGAAATTTTTTCTTAACCATCAAGGGGTCCAACCATCCATCAAGATATGTTTAAGTGTCCATTTCCTATTTTTAGTGAGAATAAAGGTCAGAAATTTTGTTTTTTCTCTAAAATCGACTATATAGGTATGTGGCATTTAGATTTTACTTTGTTAGAAGATTTAGGCACTGCTCAAACATTTGGAAAGTATGTTAAATTCATGAAATGGAAAAAATTTGTTAAATTTTTTGTCACCTTGTCTTATGTGGATGATAGTAAGATAAAAATGAAATTTAGGCATGAAGGCATTGAATACATTTTTGGTTTTGAAGAAATGCATGAGTGGTTTTGTTTTCCTTTGAATGGACACACTTTTGTTCCTCAGCAATTTGCTGCTGCTGAAGGATGGAGAAAATTGTCTACTTTGCCTCATTTTGATAACAAGAATTCTACTAATAGGCAAATTAGAGTTAATGCATTGTTACTATTTCATAAGTTTTTATGCCATGCTTTATTTGGTAAAGTGGAGAGTAACAAAGTCCAAGCCAAAGACTTATTTGTTTTATCCATGGTTCAATCTAAAAAGACCCCTGACTCTATTGACTTTATTCTTGATGGTTTATACCATGCTTTAATTGCAAAGACCAAAAGTGTAGGCATGGGTCACATGGTCACTGGTATTGTGTTAAGTTGTCTTGAAAAATTGCAAGATTTTGCACTTGAGGAAAATGAGGTGGTTACCATGATGGATGTCAAGTTCTTGAGGAATTCGAGATTGTTTAAGAGGGATGGCTATCCCTCTGCATTTTTCTCTTATGAGGAGAGATGTGGTAGAACTGTAGGGAGGCAAAGCCAATCCCCTGTTGCTGAAGCTGATAATGTCGCGAGTGCTAGAGATGATGAGATTGGGGATGATTTTGTTACTGGTGAAGAGGAGAGTTCCTTGGGATGGCAGAAGGTGTTAGATAGAATGGACAAAATGGATGAGTCCAATAAGATCTTTGAGGAAAAGGTGGTCCATATGGAGATAAGTCTAAAGGTGTTGTATAAGAGCCACAAGTCTCAGCTTGAAGTTGCTTTCATTTTTCAAAAGGAACAATGTTGCCTTTAGCCTTTCTCCACCAGATTTGCCTAGTGTAGCTACATAAGGGCAATACTTTACCCTCTTTTATTTTTTTTTTGTTTTCTATTCTGTTTTGTGTATATATGACTTATGTTTTTGTGTTTTCTTGTGTTTGTGTTTAAGTGATGTTTCCATACATAATGAGGACATCGTGTCCTTTAAGTGTGTGGGGGATCGTGTAATGTGTTAGTTTGTAATGAGTACAAGTGAATTGTTTTTTTTTTATATATCTATGGTTAAATTGTTTAGGTTGTTGTGTATTTTTATAATTTTGGAACTTTTATAGTTGATGAACATTTGATAGTATGGACATGATATAATTTTGTTCTTTCAATTTGTAGTTTAGTTAGAAAAAAATCTTAAGGAATATCAGTGTTTATTTTACTTTGGACATCTTTATATGCATAGTGAGGGTTATGATGTGGCAAAGCACTTTAGTATAGGTTCTTTTCAAGTTGTTTATCTTTCCACATGTAAATATGATTATTTTGGCAAATTATTACTTAAAGTAATTTGACCTACAGTTAAGTGAGCTTTTGAAGCCTTTTACATTAAATATCTTTCTTTTTATGAGAGCTTTGATATGTCATATCCACTAGAATTTGTTTTTGGTAAACTTCGAGATTACATTTAGTGTGAGTTTTTGCATGAGAAAGGATAAGGGTACTAGAATATAGACAATTTAACTTGCTTAAATAAATCAACCCTTTCTGACTTTAGGTAGCCAATTTTGAGCTTTTAGCTAATTTTTTGTTCTTAAACACATAGATAGTCTTAATCCAATTTTGATCAATAAAATTTTCTTTTGGCACCATTTATGTGTAATTTTTGGCAATTTTTGTTAAGTATAAGCATGATGAATAGTTGGCTCCCTTCCTTTATTTTCTATTATATGTCCAATATGGAATCAAAACCATTTAGAAAGAAAAAAAAAAGAGGAAAAGAAAAGTGAAGAACTCAAAAAGTGAATAAAAGATTTAAAGAAAAAGAAAACTAGCACAATATGTGGACATTAATAAAAGAGTTAGAATAGTAAAGTTGAAACTTCATATGATCATGCTATATGATTACTTTTTTTAAGTCTCTTATGATATGGCAATCACTTTTTCTCTATACATTATAAGCTACTGAACCAAATGTGACCTACCTTTACCTAAGCCAAGTTACAACCTTGAATAAGACCCTTTGATTTCGTACATTTGACTTGTGCTAGTAGTGGAGATGTTTATTCATTTACAAGCTTATGGTATGTAATGGCATATTAAAGGAAAGAGTGAAACACTAACCCCAAAACATTTGAGTGAAGAAATAATAAAGTGTTTGAGTGAGAGTTACTTTAAGCAATGTTTTGTACGAAATAGTCTATACATGTGTTAAGATATTCAATTTCTTGAATACTTATATTCTAGTTAGCAAAACTCTTGAGGAATATCAGTGTTTATTTTACTTTGACATCTTTATATGCATAGTGATGGTTATGATGTGGCAAAGCACTTTAGTATAGGTTCTATTTAAGTTGTTTATCTTTTCACATGTAAATATGATTATTTTGGCAAATCATTACTTAGAGTAATTTAACCTATAGCTAAGTGATCTTTTGAAGCCTTTTACATTGATATCTTTCTTTGTATGAGAGCCTTGATGTGCCATATCCTCTAGAACTTGTTTTTGGTAAACTTTGAGATTATATTTAGTGTGAGTTTTTACATGAGAAAGGATAACGGCACTAGATTATAGCCAATTTAACTTGCTTAAATAAACCAACCCTTTTTGACTTTAGGTAGCCAATTTTGAGCTTTTAGCCAATTTTTTTGTTGTTAAACACATAGATAGCCTTAATCCAATTTTGAACAATAAACTTTTCTTTTGGTACCCTTTATGTGTAGAGGATGAGGATTACTATGTCATTTGAGACAATTTTTGTTGAGTATAAGCATGATGAATAGTTGGCTCCCTTCCTTCAATTTCTGTTATAAGTCTAATTTGGAATCAAAGCTAGTTAAAAAGAAAAAAAAAGGAAAATAAAAGACAATAACTCAAAAAGTGAAGAAAAGATTTAAAGAAAAGGAAAACTAGCACAATATGTGGACATTAATAAGGGAGTTAGAATAGTAAAGTTGAAACTTCATATGATCATGATATGTGATTACTTTAAGTCTCTTATGATATGGCGATCACTTTTTCTCTATACATTATGAGCTACTTAACCAAATTTGACCTACATTTACCTAAGCCAAGTTACAACCTTGAATAAAACCCTTTGATTTCATACATTGGACTTGTGTTAGTAGTGGAGATTTTTATTCATTTACAAGCTTATAGTATGTAATGGCATATTAAAGAAAATAGTGAAACACTAACCCCAAAACATTTGAGTGAAGAAATAATAAAGTGTTTGAGTGAGAGTTACTTTAGGCAATGTTTTGTACGAAAAGTCTATACCTGTGTTAAGATATTCAATTTCTTGAGTACTTATATTCTTGTGCTTTGCAACTCCCTAATTTTCCAAATGTGTATGGTTGTTGAGTTGAACAGGCAAGGGTATTGCTTGAGAGATGAAGGTTATAACATGTTGTCTATCAAATGTCTATCAAATATGAATGTGAGCTCCATAATTGTGTGAATATTGTCTATGGTTTAATTGTTGCTTGTTGTTGTTTCCTTGTATTTGAATTTTGCTTCAGGACAAGCAAAGGTTAAGTGTGGGGGATTGATATGAGTTATTTGACGTATTTTTTGTGAATGTTTTTGTGAAGTAAATATCTAGTTTCAATTAAGTTTTCATGTGAAACATGGTGCCTTTATGTGTTTTTATTGTAAGTGTGTGTAGGGAGTAAAGGAGCTACAACTAATGGAGAAAAAGGCAAAAAAACAAGAAAATGAAGAAGATTTGTCATGGGCGTGGTGGAGTCGTGAGCATGACAAAGCAAGGAAGAAGAAAAAAAAAGAAGTCAAACCAGAAGAAAGTCAACATTTTAAGGTCTGTGTCCTGTCGCAAGCACCACAGATAGGGATGTTGGGTAGTTATTTTTCAAAAGGCACTTCAAAGGGACACCAATCTCCATCAAATGATGTCTACTTCTGGAAGGGTATTTCTCAAAGACACAATGGTTGGAAAGAAATATATACAAGCATCAGTTAGGATAAAAAAAAAGAGAAAAATATAGTAATGAAAAAGAAAAGAACAATCTTTCTATTTTTAGTAGTTTAGTTTTACTTAGTTTTTGAAGAAGATAAGCAAGAGGAAGATTACATAGAGAGCAATAAAGGGTTGAGAGATTTCTTATACTATCTCTTATCTTTTTTCTTCTTCTTGTAACTAATAATTATATTTTCTTTAGTAACTTGAACAATGATACCCAGGTTTTATATATTCTTAGTAATATACTTAGTCTTTTATTGTAGATTTATTTATTAGTACTTCATGCATGATTACTAAAAGTGAAAATATGATTGAGTGATGTATTCCCTTTTTTAACTAATAAAGAATCATTATTGAAATATTGCGTGAGAGATCAGGATATTGAAATAATTACTATAGGTTGGTAATTAATCTTAAAATAAGTATATGTAAGCAATTAACAACTAATGAGAGTTAAGGGTTAAAGTTACATATACATGTCTTTAAAAATAACTATTTTAGTTCGAGAGAATGAATTAGGACATTAATCCAACTTTGTTTGCAATATAATATTTAAAATTCAAAGTAGGAGAATAAATTCAAGTTCAATTTATAACTTAAATATAAATCTGTAATTTGTCTTCACTTAGTAAATATAAACTATGAACGATGTGAACAAGATTAAGAATTGAGTAATAGTGTGTAATTCCTCATCCATTCTCTGTGGGAATGATATATTAAGTACTATAATTGGTGAACCATGCACTTGCGAATTTAACACTAACACTATTTCTTTTGTAATTCGAGATAAAGCCTTTAGATGTGTTCTTCTATGTGGATTGCGCTAGGCTACCTTCTATGTTGCTGCCTGTTGTGCTTCAGGGACCATCAAGAAATCGCCAGGTGTCCATTAGGCTTCCGAGGTGGTATACTTGTTGTTCTTTTTCTATCAAAGTACCACCGAAGGATTTGGACTTGGCTCCCTATGAGGACTACCATTCTTGAGATTGGCACTTGTGACTTCACCACCTCCACTTCGTATAAGTTGTGGGTCACAAGTCTGATAGTTGACAATATTATGTAAGCTTTCCCACCTTAGGCACATGAATAAGGAGAAAGGTGTGATACATATATACTAGATTAGATATTATCATGGATTATGTTTTTTCTTTTATTAGAACTTTTACAATCAGAACATATGAAAAGAATAGGATTGACTTTTGGATATATTAATGATGTTTTTGAATAAATGTATGGCATTTCTTTCTGATTTCAGTATATATGATTAGCATTTGTTATTATCCCAATGACACATATTATTTAATCTCAAAAATGAAACTTTAAAAGCACCATAACTTCTATCATCAATCAGCCCTCTTAGGTTTTCTTGGTTGATTATTTTCTCTTAGCCTTTAATTTTTACCCAGGATGCCGATTTTTGCTTTTCACCCTGGTGAGGCACCTAATTTTAGTAAAGTTGCCTTTTTTTTATTTTTGACCGTGAGGCTTTTATTCTATTCTTTTTCTCTTTTTAGTCTTAGCCATGAAACCTTTTCAATCTATCAATATTTACCAACTCTCTGAACTTGTTGCCATTACTATGTAATAAAATGGCATCTTCTTTAGATAACAACTTTTTTAGCACAAAAATTCCTTCCCAAGTGGGCCTAAACTTGTCTTGAATATCTAGAATTCCAAGCCTCATCTATTTAAATACTAGATCTCCCTCTTTTAAGGGATGCTTCTTAACCTTTTTCCCAAATGAATTCGCTAGTCTCTTCTATTAAACCTAGTTGTGATAGTGTGCCTGCATCCTATCCCTATCTAGTAGGTTAAGCTACAACAATCTCTATCTAGCCCATTATGTTTATAATAGTTCTACTTCTAAGACCACCCTCAAAGATCGATGCTTAATTTCTACCAGTAATATCACTTCTGTCCCATAAACCAAAGAAAATAGAGTGGCTCATGTTAAAGTTTTGGCTGTAGTCCTATAACCCTATAAGGCTAAAGGTAGCTTATCGGCCCAATATTTGTAAATTCGAACCATTTTGATTAAAATTCTCTTGACATTCTTATTGGCTACCTCGACCGCTCCATTTGCCTGAGGTTGATAAAGAGAAGACTTATGGTGTTAAACTTCGTATTTTGATGATCATCTATCTAGTTTCATCAGAGAACTATAACCCCTTGTCCGATACTATATAGTGGGCAAACCGCATCTATATATCAAATTCCTTTTAATGAATTTAGCCAAGTCCCTTGCATCTACCTTCTTTTGCACAATTCAAAAACTAATAAGTGTCTCAAGTCTGTATACTATTGGCATAATTGGCATTTTCTAACATAGTCAAAAAAGTTAGTGTCCATTGTGAGCTAGAAGAATCCTTGGTATATAATCTTATTTGCTAAAGCCAAACCATTCATATGAGCTTCACACACACTTGTATATACCTCTTTTATGACCTTTTTTGCCTCCTTCTCTTTCAAAAACCTCATTTGAATGCCATTTGGCTATCTCTTGTAAAGCACTCCACCTATAGTAATGAACTGAGTTGATAGCTTATGGATCACCCTTTGGTCCTTTTTAGTGGCTTCTTCTGAAAAAATCGATCTTTCCAAGTAATTTTGAATGTCATAGTACCAAGGTTTCCCATCATCAACCTCGATATCCATAATCTGCTCATCTTCAAAACATGGCTTATCAGAACTCAAGATTAATACAAACTTCATTATTACCCCTCTTGGATTATCCCACATCGACACCAAGGTGGCTAAGGCATCTGTTAACTAGTTTTCGTCTTTGGGCACATATTTGAAAGTGCAAATTTCAAACTAGCTACACAAAGCTTTCAGGTATTTAAGGTAGGGCATTAGCCATTCTTCCTTCACCGACCATTCACCTCTCACTTGAAATCACCAAAGATGAATCCTTAAATACTTTTGTAGATTTTTCCCCAATGGCTAGCAAGGCTTCCAACTCGAAGATACAAGCTTTATATCCTACCTCATTATTCTTAGCTTTGTACTTCAATTTCTTGGCTAGCGGCATTTTCTCCCCCTCTAGTGTCACCAACATTACTCCCATCCTACTCTTTTGTTATTTATAGCTTCGTCAAAGTACATCTACCAACCCTAGACTGTTATGGTTGAAATGTCTTTATTAGGGAATTCATAAGTTATCTCATCTCCTTCTAACGACTGCTCAGCTAAGAACTCTGTTATCGCTCTTCTTTTTATGGTTTTCCTAGTGATGTACTTTATGTCAAACTCTTATAGAAGGATTAGGCACCTTTCCATCTTCTTTAGAAGTGAAGGTACTTTTACGAATACTTAAGAGGGTTCTGCTTAGCTATAGCTTGTATTTTTTAGGAATAAAAGTAGTGTCTTAGTTTCTTTGATATCCAAATGACCGCTAGACAAATCTTATAAGCTTCTATGTACTTTGCTTCAAAAGGGAGAAACTTCTTACTCAGGTAGTACACTATATACTCAATCCCAAGATCATTTTCTTAAGCCATCATTGCCCCCACTGAGCTATTCTCTATGGCCAAGTATATGATCAAGGGCTTACCTACTTGTGGTGGCCTCAGCACTGACAACTGCAAAAGATAGTTTTCATTCCAGACAACTGGTTGATCCTTCTTAAGCAACTTGGATATTAGTTCGCAAATCGAAGTCAACTTAGCTATGAACCTACTTATGTACTGAATCCTGCCTAGAAACCCTCTGACCTCTTTTCCCTTTTAGGGTACTGGTATCTCTCTAATGGCCCTCACTTTATCAGGATCTACCATTATACCTTTTTGGCTCACTATATGGCCTAAGAGTTTACTGAATTAACCCTAAAGATGTACTTCTTTAGATTGAAGCAAAGGTTATACTTGTTAATCCTCTAAAAGAACTTCTCTAAAACCTTAAAGCAACCTTCAAGGGGTAGCTGACTTGATCGTCATGTCATCCATATATACCTCCACTTCCTTGTAAATCAAGTCATCCAGTATCCTAGTTGCCATTCTATGATAGGTGGTGCCTGCATTCTTAAGTCAACAAGGCATGATTCGATAAGCGTAGGTGCCCTATTCGATGAAAAAGGCCATATTGATTTAGTCTAATGTCTTTTTAAAAATTTGGTTTTGCCCGATATACCCATCTACAAAGCTATACATGGCACAAGCAGTTGCACTATCAACCAATACATCTATTTGAGGTAGAGGAAATTCATCCTTAGGGCAAGCTTTGTTTATGTCCCTGTAATCCATATAGAACCCAACTCTTCCATCCTTTTTTTCCACGGGTACTACATTTTCCAACCATGTAGGGTATTGAACTTTTATTAAGAACTTAGCCTCTATTTGCTTCCTGGCCTCATCTTTAACCTTTTTAGCCCATTTTGGCCTAAGTCTTGTGAGTTTTTGCTTAATTGGTTTATACCTTGGATAGGTTAGGATTGCATGTTCGGCAATTCCTCGATCTATGCCTGACATGGCTTCATAGGTCCAGGCAAAGATTTTTTCATATTTTTTTCAAAATTTTCTCTCTCTTCAGGAGTTATGTCTAATGTTAATAAAATTTCTCTTAGGCTTTCTTTCATTCCAAGATTAAAAAAAACATGTATTTGTTGAGTTAATGTCAAATATGAACGATTTATAATTATGATTATGCATATCGAAACCAAAAGAAACATCACACAAGTAAGCAAAATTGTTCATCTTACTAATATATTCAAAAGGAAAGTCATTATTCTCATGAAAAAGTTCAGGAACATAAACAATATCAATGAAAGTATCTTTTTCAGTGTTGGCAGCATTAGATGTCTCTCTAGCCTTTGGAATAGCCTTAGGTGGATCTTTAGCTTTAACCTTCTCTTTGCCCTTCACCTAAACAATAAACAACTTTTTGTTATAATCTCCTCATGCACTTCCTTTTCCCAAGCCGAATGGTGCAATAGGATCTCTTTATCCTATAAACCCTCAATTGGCTTGATAATTCCTCGTTCCCAGTCAAATACATCATTGAATAGTTGAAAACTTAACACTATCTCACCTCCTATCAGCTGAGGTTCATTCTCTCCACAATAAAGGTAGACATCTGAAGCTGGCATAAAGCTCTATTAGATGTGGGGAATCCTTTTTACTGCTTTATTCTTCTTGTCTTTCTGGTAAAGACTAGTGAAACCTAACCCCTTCCTATCCTTTTGACCCTTGGTACCAATTACAGTTTGAGGCCCCTGAGAATTCTTGCCTAAACCAGTCCCAGGCAAGAAGTTCATTTTCTTTAACATATTGATCACTTACGGGCTATTAGTGAAACTACCTTTACCTTTTTCATCATGGATGATAAACACATGGAACCCATTAAAAAAATGCTTTGCTATCTCTAGCATGGATACTAAGTTATCCCCCGTAGCTTTAATGGTCACCGCTTGACCATTGTGAGGTATTTTGATCATCTGATGTAACGTGGAAGGCACCCTACCCAACTTATGGAACCATGGTCTTTCCTGCAACTTAGAGAAGTTAGTAAGAATTAGCAGCACCACAATTTCAGCCTTGATCTCACTAGGCCCTATTTTCACTAAAGCTTTGAAGGTCCCAACAGCTTGACCCTTGGAATTATCATAAGCAAAAATGGTCAAGTCAAACTTATTCAGCATATTCTCATTTAGCCTAAAAGTAGAAATTGCCATGAAAGGACAGACATTGATAGAAGACCCATCATCCACCATTACGCAGGCTGTATGTTTACCATTCACTTGAACCTTGATGTAGAGAGGGTGATTATGATTTTTTCCTTCAACAGGCAAATCAATATAAGAGTACACAATATTCTCTCTTATCCCACCCTTGACTAAATCTAACAACTCAAAGGGTGAAATAGTAGTGGAAACAGTAGATTCACTTAAAGCTTTCACCAATTTCTACCTGTGTGATAGGGATTGCCTCAATAAATCCCAAATGGAAATTCGGGCCTGTGTTTTCTTTAACTACTTGATTAACTATTCCTCTTTAACCTCTTTCTCCATCGACACTGCAGCAAGAGTTATTTGATTTTCAATTTTTGGGGCCACCTTTCTACTTTTAGTGATCTCCTTTACCTTCTTCTCTTCCCTCACTTCCTCCTTATTCTCACTGGCTAAACTCTAACTATCGATGGGTGTAACACCCTAATCTAATGCCTTTATCATGTATCATGTTATATCTTTCAATCACATAATAGTAGGTTATTAACCCAAAGTTGTATACATTTATAATATCAAATAGCTTATTTATATAGGTATCCTACGCATCAATTAGATATTTCCCATAACTTCAGTCACTTAATTATGTATGAATAATGTCTTATTCTATAACATACTCATCATTTTCATGTTAGCATAACTGTCTTAACTTCATATATTATCCTGCATAACATTTATCCATTAATCAAGCATATTTATGACTAAGCATTCTAGCTACTATATGTATGCATGCTTTAACATTCTTTCACTGAAATTATTACATCACTTACTTTATATTACATATATATATATATATATATATATATATATATATATATATATATATATATATATATATATATATATATATATATATATATATATATATATATATATATATATATATATATATATATATATATATATATATATATATATGATAGCCCTTTTGATACATATTAAACGTGCAAAAGAAATTGCACCAAAATCAAAAAAAAAAAAACCCTACATCAACTTCTATGACCTAGGTGTTGGCCTGTCCTGATGCAGAAATCGTTCCTGAGCAAAAGCTTTCACAGCAGTACCTACACGGATTAAATAACCCGTGCTAAGCTATAAAGCTTAGTGGGGATACTAATTTTGAAAGACAACAACTCACAACAATTGACGGAATCATATAACATACAAAAGTTGATAATAACAAGAATGACATATTTAAAATAAATAAAGGACAGAATAAAATATCATAATCAATAATCAAATCTCATATTTATATTAACATGCTTGAAATTAAAGCATAACGTAGGAGGATCGGTATCAAAAGTATCCAACTATCACATATGTAATGGGAAATATAGTTAAATATATTATCTCATGTATCATGCTTTATTTATCTAAAATTTACTATAACGCAATAACACAACCGTTTAGCCTGCTTAAGTTCTAAAGGTGGATAACGGGATTGGTGGATACCCGAAGGTATCAAATCGGTGGATATCTGAAGATATCAAAACTATGGACCCAAACAGGGCCAACTGTATGGTGGACCGGTCAAGGACCCAAACGAGGTCAAGAAACAACCCAAATGGGTTGTGCAAGATCCAGCAGGATCAACCATACTGTGGACCTGAAAAGGTCGACTATGGCAGCTGCAATATCCCTATAGGCGCCTATCTATCCACAATTGAACTATAACTGCAGGCAAACTCTATTTAATCTTTCTTTTCATATATCATGCTTACACTTATGGTGTTCATTTTGCACATGTATAATCATATGATAGCTATATTGTTATGATGACATAACTGCATATGTAAGTTCATTTAATGATACAATTACTTTTTACCTACTATCATTAGATATCTCATGTTAGCATAATCATGATATGATAATCAAGTAATGCATCATACCTATTCAAGTGCTCATCATTAATACTTTACAATATAGCATATCGTATATATATATATGCCATCATGTATACAATACATAATCCCTATTGAATAGGAATATATAACATCATAATAATATACTTCATTATGTTATCATTCAGGCATCACACATAAATATAGTCATATATCGTATTTCTTGTTTTACAGTATAAGTGCACGTTCAAAAATGATGCACTCTATCATTAGAGTATGACTATGTAAGATTAATTGCATAAAACAATCATGTACACAAATTTCATCACAAATAAGTGTGAGATATTTTCATCACAAGTCCTTACCCATGTACACACGTGAATGTATATGTATACATATAATCTTGTATTAATAGCCATATTACCTGCTCTATCCAATTCATTTTGTAACCACATAAACACATATTTAGTTCAATTAATTGAAAATCATAAGATAAAGTACATTAAAAAAAATCTGCACAGGGCAGCCTTCTGGACTCAACTTGTGAGCCACAAATGAATTTGATAATGTCATTTTTAGACTATATGATCTTCTACAATATTATTCCCCTATGTGTCTAGTTTCCATAGCATCAAAATTCACCTTAATATCTTACCTATATCTCAAGATATTTGAAAAAATACTATAGGCTGTTCGTGGAACCAAAACAGTATTAGCTGTCACTTATAAAAATTCATAGAATAAAATTAAGAAGGATTTAGACCAACATTTCTTCATCAAAAACGTACTCCTAGGTATCTAGTTTACCCATAATTTTACAGAATAAGATTTTGACTTCTCTACTAATACTTATTCCCAAAATACCAACATCTGTACCTTAACAGTCCAAACAGATTCAACGAATTTAATGCTAATTATTTGAAATACTTAGAAATAAAATTAGGCATTAATTCCTTCATATAAAATGTGTATTTATGAGTCTAATTTGTACAGAAATTAATTTCATTTCATTCTGATCGTTGTACATACACATATCTCAATTATTCCCCAACCTGGTCCAGAATCCGAATTTAAAAGTTCTCCTAAATTCAATAAATCATAAAAAAATATCTAGAGGCAGAATTGAAGGTAGGTTCCTTCTTCAATTTTGTGGGCAAATGTCTTATATAACTACAGAAATTTGATTTGTTACAATTAGAGGTCTCTATTACAAATTACACTAAATTTGCAGTCAATAGGTCAGAATTTTCATCTCATCTCTTCATGCACATTTCATACATTGAACTCTCTTTTAATTACTACAAATTCAATTTAATCACAACAAGTTCCAGCAACCATATTCACATGCAACAACCAAATTCACATGCATTAAGGTAGGCCTAATCCCATACCTTAGCCGACCCCTATCACTCCCAAGCTTTCAATCCCTTGCAATGTCTTTCCCTTTATCCTTTCTATCTCCTCCTTCTTTAACTACAACACAATTCATTCCCCATTATTCCATCATTTCCAGCACTTGTTCATCATTTACCACAACCAAGATGAGAAGAAGAAGATGAAGAAGATGATGAAATTCAATAGAAACCACTTACCTTAGAGTTAAGCACTTAAATGCCTTAATTAACCATCAAGATTTGTCACTTAACTTGCTTGAAGATTCAAAGACTTGAAAGAAAATGCAAGGAAGTAAATTTCTGGTTTTTCTCCTCTCTCAATGCCGACCACACCTTCACCCTCTCTCACTTTTCTCTTTCCATCCACTAAAATTATTCTATTTATAATGCTATGGTAAATGTCCCCTTTAGTCCTTCAAGATTTTGCATGTCACAAATTATACCCCACCATTTAATTAATTCTTAATTTAACCTCATCATTTAACCTCTTTCTTACATTAGCCTCTCCATTGTTCTCAAATTCTCAATTGACCCCATTAAAATGTCATAATTACCAATTTACCCCAAATCAATAATTATACTCCAATTAAACCCTCAATTCAAATTACATCACACTAATCAATTTATTTTTTATGCCATTAAAATAATAAAAACGTCATTTATCCCTTAAAAAATTATTCATACGAATTTCTCATTAAATTCTTAATCTTAATCAATTAAAACTCCTCTCAAAACATGAAATTTAATTAGGGTCATGTAAGGGGTCTCACAATGGGCACCATAGTCCCTTCATCCTTACTTTCAGTAGGGGAATCCCAATAATCCATCATTGAAACTGGTCGATTTTCTTCACTTGACTCTATTACTTTGGGGGTGACATGAGTAACAGCCATGTACTCGTTCTCATACAGGTCTCTCATAACATACTACTCAGGCAGACTAGACCCAATCATAAACACCGGAGGTGGCACAACATTGTTGTTGGAATTTAATGGTTACATGCATCACATACATGAGCGGAATTTTAAAATTTTTTAACCATTAAATCTTATCTTGCCATGAATACACAATATAACTATATGAGAATAAGAAAAATCACCTTTGATTTTTGTTGAACAGTTGATTTTACTTCGCACCGGGTTGTCACAAACCACAGTGTCCAAAATCGAACACCTCCAATGAGTAATCCACACTAGAGAGGGGTAAATTGAACCAACAAATTGGTGTTCAACTAGGGCTGGCCGAAATTCCAATAAGCTAGCTTGGAGTTGGCACAAAAAGGGAGACAGAATAAAGAAAAAGACTTTCCTTTTGTTTTAATCACTTAACCCTAATTCTCATTAGTTGGCCTTTTATAGTTAGGTTAAAATTCCAAATCCGTAATGAGATTGGGCTCTTTAAAATTGCTGGAGAATTATTAATTGGGCCTCTGGAATTAATTATAATCATTTGGGCTTAATTAAATCCAATTTAAACCTTTTCATAAAAGTCTATGCACAAAATCCACAAACTAGGCCCTTTGTGCATCTAATTGAATTTAAATACCCAAATGGATTCCAAATCCAATCAAATTAAATATGTAATTTCCATAACACTTATGTAACATATATAAATTAATTTGGTCCAAGAAAAAGCCCTCTAAGCCCTTCTGTATGGAGTTGGCGTGTGGCCCTCTTCTGGAGGGCTTCCTCCAACTTCTTCATTCCTTTGGCCCTTTATAATTTATCCAATGGACCTATTAATTATTATATCAGTCCTATAACACTTATAGTAGTCTTATAACACTTATAAGATAATAATAATTAATCATAAAATACATTATTTCAATTAGGTCCAATTTTGCATAACATTTCTCAAAAGTTCCGCGGATAATTTTATTTGATCATAATTAATTAAACTCTTTAATTAATTATTATCTTATTCACTTCTCTACCTTCATAATAATATCAAATATTATTATCCTTGTTATTTTACCATTTTACCCTTTTCTCTATATGTGTGTGACCTATTAGGTTCCTGTCCATGTTGGCAGTATAATATGTAATTGTGAGTTCTATTCAAAACTCACATGATTTAAACTCCTTTAAATCATCTTATCAATCCCTATTGATACTTTTGATACATCATTATACAAGTCATGATTGGCCTCTAGCTAGGCATCATGACTACCCAAATGTCAGGAAAGTTATGTGGTTTGACTGTACCCTTTCATAGAAACAATTACCATGCAATTACTCCTTTCACCACTCTTATCTCAATTAGATTCTGAGTATGGATTTCTGTCAACTCATATAAATCTAATTATGTATGTTCTATTAATTTAACCATTGTTCCTAAAATGCCCTTCATGGATCTCCATCCATCTCAGCATATTACTCTGGCCAGAGATTCTCTGAACAAGGCAATTATAAAATCATGTGAGATAACTTCCCTTGTTAAATCTAGGATGGTGAATCCTTTGTCAATCACTCAACTATCTTCAAGTAGGTCATGATATACCCAATCTCCTAACTATGTTCACTCCCAATTGGAAGTAATCAGTTATGGAGTCAAAGTATACCACTTGCTACTTAAGATAACTTTGGTGATCTCAAGTCTAAGGATACTTGCACAACCGCTATGGAGAGATTCCTCACTGACATAGATTTAATATCCATGTGAGGATTCTCTATGCAGGTCTCCAATGAACTTGTTCTTCTAACAAGCATCCACATGTTAGCTTTGATTATCTTTCATAATCACAGTTATGAGAACCACTGCTTGAACCATTCAAGAAGCATAACATGTGCTAGTCTGTCCGAATTAACAATGTCCTATCTTGTTAATTCTATGACTAGGGATATTTAGATATTAAGACATTTGCATGCAATAGACATCTCACATCATGAACACCTTCATGATTGCCTTTGCACTGTGTTTATAATATCTAGGACTTCATTTATTAATTTAAGATTTACAAACTCATGTATTCAAACATAGCATTAATAAATGAATGATGCCTTTTATTATTAATATAAATTTCATACATATGAAAAACATCCCTATTACATGGACTCTAGGGCATACTCTCTAACAATTGTAACCTCTTTTCTTCTTCTTATCCCTCTTTTTAAGATATGAAATTTGTTTGTTGTCTATCAGATCCTGAATTATGTTCTTCAGGGTGTGGCAATAGTCAGTTAGGTTCCCAATGTGCTAATGGTAAGTGCAATATTGATCTTCCCTATGATGGGGTAACCCTTGACTCTTCGCAGGTCTTAATAACAGTGGCTGAAGCTTTCCTTCCTTGCTCAGTCGGTCTAACACCCAAATAGTGACTTGCTTAGGTTACAATAAAGCCCTGATTAACCTTTGTAGTAGATTCTTCAGCTGTCTTTCCAAGTTTATTTGATCCACTGCTATTATTGACTGCCTTGTTATTGCCAAAATTCATCCTTGCACCATCATTATTAACCTTTTTGGCTAAATACTCTCCTTTAGCCTCTATAGCTACATCTTTCAAAGACTCCCAGTCCTTCAAACCCTTTATCTTTATGCCACCCCTCAAGTATGAACTTGAATTTTGAATAAAATGCCTAATCTGATTGGCTATATTAGGCTTCCTCATAATCTCTATTGGCCAGTTCCTTCACATAGTGAGGTACTCATGAAAAGATTCATCATGTTTCTATTGAAGCAGTTCAAGGTCTTTTAAAGTAACCTTTATTATGGTGCTACAATCATATTGCTTAAAGAACTCCTCAATTAACAAATCCTAGTCCTCCTTAGTATGCCTATCCAATCCATAGTACCAGTCAATTATAAGCCGAGTTAAACTCAGACAAAAATATTCCATCTTTTGCTTCTTGGTTAAAGTGGTCCCTTTTGTAATCAGCGTGTATTATTTAACATATGCTGAAGGGTCTGAAGTACCATTAAACCTTGTCAAGTCAAGCATTTTGAATCTCTGGGGCAATGGGTCATCTCCGTCAAAATCCCTATCCTCAGGATTTATTTTATTACTAGCAGACAACAACCTAGACATGGTTTCAACCTTCTATTCCATTTTTGAAAGCTACATCCTTAGCACTAAAACCTCTACTCCTTATATTCATCATAGGAGGAAAATATTCCTTATCTTTCTCCTCAATATAATCATTCTTAGGGATCATATCTCATTTCCTTTTTTAGCGAGTCTCGAGGTATAGTAACATCTATTATGATAGTGTCCTTAACATATGTTAGCTTCACTATCTCGCAGATAAGTGCTACATGCCGAGCTTTAACGTTCAGTGCTGAAGAAGCTACCATCCCACCAATTATAGCCAAGAACCTCTCTTTAAATTCTTGGAGACTCCTATCCAACCTCCTCTCTAACTCATCCCTCATCATTAAGGGCTCAGCAACAAAAGAAGCAAACCTTTCCCAAAAAGATGGAAGCCTTTATGTTTCATCAGTAACTCTCCCAATCTCATTCAATTGCTCATCATCCATTTCTGACCTTGTCTCTTGACTACTTACACTTAACCCTAAACTGACCTCTAATTCTAACCCTAAACTTGAGTCAAACCCTGGCAGCACAAACGTCGATCTCCGAACAAGGTGACCTTCTAAGCCTTTGGACCACCTAAATGAATCTATAATGGCTGTAAAAGCTGAATGTTAGAAGTGATGCATGATGGATGGTGCATAATCATGGTATATACATGATGCATTGATGCAATAAATGCTTTCATTAGATGTCAATCACAATAACACACAAGCATGACAATAACCTTCCAACCTCATCACTCCCACACAGGAGGTCACGTAGTCTCTTTCCTAAGTGGGCTTAGCCTATGGGTCAATAGGGTACCTAATGGATGCATATGGTGTATAACTAAAAATTGACAGTATAACCTCTCTGATTGAAAATACCGGCATATGGATTTTGAATATTATGTATTTTGACTAACTTATACAAATTGGGTAGGGCCTACTGAGGCATGGCAACCTTTAATCAGTACCCTCCTAACTTATTTAAGTTTGGTCAATACATAAAGGTATACGTAACAAGAAAACATTATTATGGTTATATAACCTAGGGAAAGTTACTACTGTCATTACAAAGGCTTGAGTTAAGAGGGATCAAACTTTAAGCTACCCAAGCATGGTCCCTGACAAGAGGTCTAGCTTATAACAAGCATAACGATCGATGGGTCACCATTTTATTTTATAATTGGTACTAAAATTGGGCTGGTGGGTCTTCGTGACCCCTTTGTATATTGCATAAACATATAGTGTGCTTCAAGATAGCATTGGGGCTAAAAAGGAATGCCTAACTTAATTTTAAGGCTCTAAGATGTATACAATTTCAAAAAGAGCTAGAATTAATAAGGAAAACCCGATTATAAAGTAATTTAACCAAGATGCTTTCAGGAGCAAGGTCTCTTTAATCCATAGTGGAGTTGCCACTATGATGCACACAGGAGCCACGCTTGATTCTGGGTTCATACTCAAAAGCTCACTTTTAGGGTCCAAGTTTAGATAAGGCTCACTGTAACTCAAAAGGATGGCTATTTACAATAAAAAAGGGTTAATGCCTAAATTATTGTTAATGGTCAACTTCTGAAAGCATCTACTAATGGGCTAAAAGAGGCATGTGTCATGGAGTCGCCATTTAACAGTATGTTGAAAAATGAATCTCGACCTTTTTGATGCCCAAATAGAGATTGGTGTTTGGGATATCACTCTTACTTGGCACCTTGGTTGCATGTTTTATAATAAGGTTTTAAGCATTAATCCACTCTCCTCTCTCACACGATGCATTTGCAATAAAATTAAATAAACATATCAATCAATTAAAAGAAAACTGTAAATAAATAAAAAATAAAGAAGGTGAAACCTTACTTAAATTATTACAAAGGTAAATCATCCTACAAAGAAATAAATTACATACATAAATCAGAGCATTGATTTAGGTTAGGAATATTGGTTCCCTCATGCACATTTTAGAGAAAAATATTTTATTCTTTATGTGATTTTTGGTTGGAAAATTAGATATTGGTCCATATTTTAAGGAAAAACCCAAATTAATTGACAAAAATCACTATAAATGTTTTTGTCATTTAAGCATGCAAAAAAATCCTTTTCTTCACTAACTATTATATCCCTAAAAAAGCAAGTACATCTAAAATAAAAAAAATAAAACATAAATAAATCAAGAATAATAAATAAAATATAAATAAAGCAATGTAAGAATAAAGTAAATAAAGGCGAATATGAACCAATCAGGAGTGCGACTCCTAAAGCACAGTCCTCCCTTAAGACCACTCCGAACACACATCAATTCAATCACTCTCATAACCACAAAAAACAATAAATTAGTATCACAAGAATAATATGCAAATACAAGAAAAATTAAAGAATAAAATACAAGAAGACATTACAATGTTAAACAAGCATATAGAAGTAAAGTATATACAGAAGGATACAGAAAATGAATCAATGCACCAAATATCGATAAAATAACAGAAATAAACATAAAAGAACACAAAATATATTAAAATAAGTAAAAAATTAGCAATGAACACCCATAACCAAAGGAGGGATGGGATGAGGAGAAATCACCGATATGTCTCATCTATCGTGCTGATAGACAACCGTCTATGGTGGTTTCTTCCCGTCTGTCACTTGAAGGATAGAAACAAAAACTGAAAATTCACACAAAATTCACCAAATTTAAAACTAACTTTAGATAAATGAAAATATAGACCCAAAACATGCCAAAACTAAAATTTTAACCCTAAATCATGCTTCAATCTACACAAAATAACATGAACATTTAAAACAACATAAAAAGGCTCAAAAGTTACATTTATGGAGAAAATCATGTCCAAATCAATGTTCCATCATGCACATAAATCCAAATTAACATGGCATTCAATTTAAACATATGAGTTCGAAATAATAACACATAAAACATGTTAATTACAACATTAAACAACATGTATACACATAATGATTCTAGGAGAGAAAGAGGGAAAGGAGCCTAGAATATTACCCTTAGGAAATATTTTGATTTTGTATTCCTTTAAATCCAGATCTTTGCTCCGACCTAAGTTTTTATGCTCAAGAAAATCAAATAATTTTGTGTGTTTTTTTGCTAGATCAAAAGAGTATTTAGAACCTTTTCCTTAGAGAGAGAAGAATTGATTTCTTCTTCTCTAAGAACTTGTTCCTTTTCCCAACAATGATTCCCCCCTTTGAAACCTTAGTTTTTTATGTTTTATATCAAGGCATGAGTTGGAATTACATTCCAACTCTAACTCTCCAAGTATAAAGGGATTAAATCCCTCCAAATCTGAACTAAAATTCCTCTAAAAACTCTAAACTTTCCATTTTTAAAATAAAAAAATGAAAAATTTTGAAATGCAACCATAGATTGGCATCCCTCATGAAGGAAAATTATCCCTCAGATGAAAGGCCAGAATTCACAAAAATGCCCCTAATTTGACTTTGATAAGAGAGAGGTGGCCATAGACGATTGTCCCTCACATGACAAATGACCATCTGTCATTACTGAAGGCCAAAACTATGGTTTTTTGTGCTCTTTTGTTAAAACCTTCAAAAACATTTTGAAAATCATAAAATTTTCATAAAACCTTTGAAAAATCTAGACCAGAGCTTTGAGATCTATATTTTTTATCAAAAATATATTATTTTCTCATCATTGGGTAACCCTGATCTAAGCTGCCTTAGGTCATGATGTCTACAGTTAGTACTAATAAAACCAATTTGATTTAGTTGCTTGTCTTATATATTGTATAGCTTGAGGATTAAAGTGTAAGTAGTAATGAAATTCCATTTGATGTGTTTGTGAGTAAATGTGTGGTAGTTGAGTATTGAATATGAATATAAGACTTTATTGCCTATAGTAATCGGTAAGAAACATATATAGGATATAATTGGCCGGCCATAGGAACGAAAAGTCAGTTGAGTAATTTTATAAATGGAGATTTATATTTTAAAGTATATATTAGGCCATAATGATCATGTTCATCAGGCTATAATGGTCGTACTCATCAGGCCATAGTGGTTGTACTCATTAGGCCATAATGGTTATATTTATTAGGCTACAATAGTTATATTATAGGGTCATAATATTCATATTCATCAAGTCTTAATGGTCATATTCATTAGGCCGTAATGGTCATATTCATCAGGTCTTAATGGATATTTTATCAGGCTTATATGGTCATATTCGGTAGGCCTGAAAGGTTATACCCTAACAAGCATAGAAAGCAGTAGACCCACGTATCCTTTTCATGTATTCCTTCATATTAATGTGGCCAATAACTGTAATAAAACAATAAAATAAAATGTATTCAATTATATAGTTTAAAGAGTGTATAGACTATAAGTGTACTTGAATGCATAATAATCGATCATATGCATGGATTGAAAATCTACAAAATGGTGTGATTGGATTGAATCTTAAATCAATTATTCTACATTATTACTTACATTAGTATAGTATTTATCCGTTGAGGTCTATGTTATCTTGATTTAATGATAAGATTATTATTATATTTGATGAAGTGAAAGTTCCCTGGAGATACTTGATTGAGAAATATACCTTGCTAGTTATACTTGATGAATACTTAAATTAGGAAATTTATCTTGATGATGACATCACACATATTTCACATAAGTATAAATAAAAGTACTTAATTCACTTTCAAAACACCAAATATTATGTACGTTTATATTTTGCATGTAGAAAATTAATATCAAAATAAGATATTCTGAGATGATTATCAGTTTTAAGTTTTTTCTATGGTTGAGCATTTATAATATGTCTTATTATGTGTCCCTAATTACTTTGCAAGCTTTAAAATTTATACTATAGATACAATCTAATTGCATGACTTGTTTATATATATATATATATATATATATATAATAAAGTAAAACTAATCGAATGCTCTAATTAAGCTTTTAGCTTAGCGCATGGTATTTTCCATGCTAGGGTTAAAACATAGATTGTCGAAGATATGTAAATATAATTTAAGTTGGTTATGTAATTAAGTTGTAAGTAGTTATTTTAGTTACCAGCATATATTGATTTTGTTTATGTCACAGTTAATAAAAATATAGAACTATCTTATGATGTGTTTGGAGGATAGGGATTTTATATGTGTTAAAATTTGTATCGGTTGTGATGGAGTGGAGATATGTGATGTTAGAAGTTTATTTGTAACTCTTTGTACAAGAGGCTTAACAAAGGAAACTTTGCCGAAACTTTAACAAAATTAATGTTAACAATTTGGAGTATTTAATGAATTAAAAAGAATTTATGTATTTATATAATTATGGATATAAAATAACTAGTAACATGCGTGTTTGGTCCACTATTCGAACTGAGTATAGGGTGTTATAGCAACTCTTTATAAGACAAACTTACTCAAACACATATGTAAGTCACTTACATAAGTCCAAAATCATCTGAAGCTCTTCCCAAACTATCTCACAAATGATGCTCACTGAAGTTCAATGCAAACAAAGAAAAGAAATTAATATATTGGGAACACAAAAGTAATCTAAATATTCATAATTCTTACAGTATATATATATTTATATATATATATATATATATATATATATATATATATATATATATATATAAACACACACATACTTTTTCATTTAAGTTGGATCGAGTCAGTCTAAATCCCCTTCATCTTAATATCATCCTCGAAAAGCTCAAAAAGAAAAATAGGACCCAAGATAAAATCTAGGTCAGTGTTAAGGAATCTCTCCATGCATGCTATTCTTTTGCATTTAAGCAGTTCCCCTTAGGCTCCGCCAAGTTATTCCAAAATGTGCATTTTCTAATCTTCTGTTTCCTTAAGGTGTTGATCATGGATGAACTTCTACTTTTATTTTAGAGTTTTTTGCACATATTCTAGAGCAGTGACTTTGCCCTCCAACTCGATATTCTTTTCTAATAGCTTCGAACCTTTGGCTTTCATATCGACATTCTCGTCTTTTAGCTAAACAGCTTTTGCTATTAGTTCATCATTCTCAAATCGAATGGCAAAGAGGGCTACCAGATCAAACTCATGAATGGACTTAAATGGTGCCATTGTCGACTTATGTTCTTTTAATATTTTGTCAAACTCCAACCAATGCTCTTCCCTTATCTTTTATTTCTCCTCAGCATACTACACATCAACTTTGCCTAAATTTTCTTTCAATTTATCCCAAGCATTATAAACCTTTACAAACTTCTCTGCCATCCTTATTGTCCTCTAAGTAACCTAGAACACAACATGATGTTAGAGAGTATGCCCTAGAGCCCATGTAATAGGGATGTATCATATGTATGAATTCCTTTTCTTAATAAGAGGCATCATTCATTTATTAATGCTATGTTTAAATACATGAGTTTTTAAATCTTAAATTAACAAATGAAGCCCTAGATATTATAAACACAGTTCAAAGGCAATCATAAAAGTGTTCATGATATGAGATGTCTATTGCATGCAAATATGTTAATATCTAAATATCCCTAGTCATAAAATTAACAAGATAGGACATTATTAATTCAGACAGACTAGCACATGTTATTCTTCTTGAATGGTTCAAGCAGTGGTTCTCATAACTGTAATTATGAAAGATAATCAAAGCTAACATGTGGATGCTTGTTAGAAGAACAAGTTCATTGGAGACCTGCAAAGAGAATCCTCACATGGATATTAAATCTATGTTAGTGAGGAATCTCTTCATAGCGGTTGTGCAAGTATCCTTAGACTTGAGATCACCAAAGTTATCTTAAGTAGCAAGTGGTATATTTTGACTCCATAACTTATTACTTCCAACTGGGAGTGAACATAGTTAGGAGATTGGATATATCATGACCTACTTGAAGATAGTTGAGTGATTAACAAAGGATTCACCATCCCAGATTTAATAAGGGAAGTTATCTCGCATGATTCTATAATTGCCTTGTTTAGAGAATCTCTGGCCAGAGTAATATGCCAAGATGGATAGAGATCCATGGAGGGCATTTTGGGAACAATGGTTAAATTAATAAAGCATAAATAATTAGATTTATATGAGTTGATAGAAATCCATACTCAGAATCTAATTGAGATAAGAGTGGTGAAAGGAGTAATTGCACGGTAACTATTTCTATGGAAGGATATAGTCAAACCACTTAACTTTCCTGACATTTGGGTAGTCATGATGCCTAGCTAGAGGCCAATCATGATTTGTATAATAGCGTATCAAGAATATCAATAGAGATTAATAAAATAATTTAAACAAATTTAAATCATGTGAGTTTTGAATAGAACTCACAATTACATATTATACTGCCAATATGGATAGAAACCCAATAGGTCACACACATATAGAGAAAAAGGATAAAATGGTAAAATGACAAGGATAATAATATTTGATATTATTATGGGGATACAAAAGTGAATAAGATAATAATTAATTAAAGAGTTTAATTAATTATGATCAAGTAAAATTATTCGCAGAACTTTTTTGAAATGTTCTGTAAAATTAGACCTGATTGAAATAATGTATTTCATAATTGATTATTATTGAACTATAAGTGTTATGGGGCTGATATAATAATTAATAGGTCCATTAGAGGAATTATAAAGGTCCAAAGAAGTGAAGTTGGCATAAAAGCCCTCCAGAAGAAGGGCCACACGCCAACTCCAAAACAGAAGGCCTTAGAGGCCTACTTCTTGGACCAAAATAAATTAAATATGTTACATAAGTGTTTTGGAGCCTAAATTTAATTTGATTGGATTTGGAATTCATTTGGGTAATTAAATCCAAGTATATATACAAAGGGCCTAGTTTGTGGGTTTTGTGCAAAGTCTTTTGTGAAAGGGCTTAAATTGGATTTAATTAAGCCCAATAATTATAAATAATTCCAAAAGCCCAATTAATAATTTTTCAAAAATTTTAAAGAGCCCAATCCCATTATGAAGTTGGATTTTATAACCTAACTATAAAAATCCAAAAGATGTGGAATTAGGATTAAGTAAGTGTGAACAATTAAGAAAACACTCTCTCTCTTTTCTCTCAACCCTAGCCGCCACCTTCCCTATCTAGCATCTAGGGATTTTGGCCAGCCCTTGTTCCTTCCAATTGTTGGTTCTTTCAATCCTTCTCTAGTGTACATTACTTATTGGAGGTGTTTGATTTTAGACACTGTGGTTTGCGACAACCCGATGAGAAGTAAAATCAACTATTCAACAAAAATCAAAGGTGATTTTTCTTATTCTCATTAATATGTGTATTGTAAATTCATGGTAAGATCAAATATATTGGTTAAAAATTTTAAATTTCGCTTATGTATGAGATGCATGCAACTGATAATTCCCAACACTTGACACATTCATATTTATACTAAAGCATCCAAATGATGAATCACAAATAATAAAAACCCTACTTATAAGAAGTTAGAGGTTGTAAAGCTCATTGGCCATCTAGATTAGAGTAGTGAAAGCCTTGGCATCAGTTAAATCCTTCTTGAATAATAGCCCTTGACTAATATATTCCATTAGATGGGGTCGCAGATGCTAGCTTGAGCACCATAATGGCCTACCAAGATGTTTGTTAATGGAACACTCGAAAAAAGGTCAGGCTCTCTTCGGAGTATAAAGGAAGTAGCAGATCGAAAAAAAGCACATGCCCTATTGTAAATTAGGGAACTATGACTAAACAAGATGAAAAAGGAGTAACTCATGATGTAGATACATTAGGAGTAGGGAGATCTGAAGGAAAAAATGTAATAGCGATAGTACCATTCTTAAAAATTAATGGTTTAACTCTAACAGGAGGAGTAAAGGTCGATGTTAAGGTTAAGGCAAGCAGACCAGGCCGTACCAATGCCTCGATAGTCGAAAGGCCTACTTCAGTGGTTCTCTACCTCTTATCCTCCATCGAGATCTGCTGGGTTCCTACTTTACATTTTACATTTGTTGTGGCCCTTAGTTTGGCCTACTTCTTCCATTCATCAGCTTTCCTGGCAATTGCCTTCTCTATCTTTTTTGATAATTTGCTAGCCATTTCTCCTAAAAAGAGATCACAAAAACCCAATCAATAACAAGAATACTTATGACACTTTAACATACATAGACACAAACCAAAACAAATTGTTATAACTAAGTGATACGACCATAGGGAAGGTAAGTTATGATAATTTCATCAATTAACATCACAAGCATAAAGTACTCATTCTTTTGGAAGCAAATGAAGAATTAGGCCAACTTGAGTCATAAAGGCTTATGCAACTTTGGGCTTTAATTGTACAAGTCATGTGCTTCATTTAAAAGTCACATAACTCATTTAAAGTTGTATCTTAATGGGTTTAAGGGGTTGTTTTGTTTAGTTTTTAGTTAGGACTTTTAATTCATTAAGTTTAGTTGGATTATTAAATAAGTGAGGCCTTATTTAAGTGGGCCACACGCCACCTTCACTTTGGCCCATCATTTTGGTTTTGTTTTAATTCTTTAAGTAGGAGAATGGGCATGCAGAACCCCAAGGTTAAAGAACCCAAAACCTTTTGAACATACACTTTGATCTCAAAATGCAAAGAAGACAAACACCCTCCCTATTAAACTCCCAAACAACACGTGAATGGAAATGCAAATAATTGGGATAAGAAGAATAAGAAAATGCCACAATCAAATGATTGATAAGTAATCCTAATTCTTGATGCAATAGAAAAGAAAGCAAGCAATCTTACAATCTCTCTAAAGAATTTTGGCTAAGCCAAGAGAAAAACTCTCAAAGTTTATAATTTAATTCAAATACCTTATTTTTTGTTTACAACTCATAACAATCTATTTATACTAAAATCCTAAACACTTTACTTCCTAAACAAGCCAAATAACCTCTTTAGGAACTCTAAAGACACTTTACTTCCTAAACAAGTCTAATAACCTCTTTAAGAAGAAATATATCACCCTTAAAAGCTAAAACAAACCCTAAAAAGGCCTTAGACAAGGTGTGGTCAAATTTCATTGGGCTTTACAAGATAAATCAAGCCATTATCCTACTTAAAGAATTAAAACAAAACCAAAATGATGGGCCTTAGTGAAGGTGGCATGTAGCCCACTTAAATAAGGCCTCACTTTTTCAATAATCCAACTAAACTTAATGAATTAAAAGCCCTAACTAAAAACTAAACAAAACACCCCCTTAAACTCATTAAGATACAAGTTTAAATGAGTCATGTGAATTTTAAATAAAGCACATGACTTGTACAATTAAAGCCCAAAGATGCATAAGCCCTTTAAGACTCAAGTTGGCCCAATTCTTCATGTGCTTCCAAAAGGATGAGTACTTTATGTTTGTGATGTTGATTGATGAAATCATCATATCTAATAAAAAATAAAGATAAGACTCGAGACTCACACTATGCAACATAAAATATTTACCATTAGAAAAAGGACCATGTCTATATGACATTGATAGAGGACATGGAAAAACATAATAACCAGTAGGGAACTTATACTTGGCAAGGTACAAGTCTATGTCATCTACATGAAGCCTAATATGATCAACTATCAGAGGTTTAGTATTATAATCCCTCACAAAACCTATACTTATACCATAAAAATCTACTACCCCAATAGGTTCAACACAAGGACCTACTATTTTTTTAAAAGAAAAGGTATTTAAAAGTTTATAAAAGGCTTAATATGTACTAAGCCACCTGTACTTGCATGAGTTTATCATCCCACCCCTTATACTTTGACGTTTACCATTTAGACACTTAATGTTGTTAAAATTAAACATTTTAAACCCTATTTTTTACCATTAGAACTACGTACAAGGCACGCATCTGAAGTGGCATACATGTCATTTTGGGCAAATAAAATCAAAACACGCAAACAAAAATAACCGGTTGTATAAAATGGTAGGGTTTACCCACTTTGACTAATTTTCTTCTTCTCTCTCTTTGATCTGTAGCTCATATCTGTTTCTCTCTCAAGCTCTTATGTCACGGTCTATTTGAGCTCGATTTTATCATTTTTTTCTTGTACTCTATCTGCATCAAAGCTTGATTTTATACTGAATATCCCTTATTTTTATAAGTTATCGAGGTCGAAGTTTAGGAGGAATATTTGGGTTTCAGTAAATAAAGTTTCTGATGATTGCAAGGTAATTTTCTCTTTTTATCTATAAATGTGATAGTTTTTTTGTTATTTGTGTTACAATGTTAGGGTTTCATTATAAATTTTGAGCTGTAAAATGTTGGCAGTAACTTTTTTTTAATTTTTTTACTTTTGTTTAGTTTACTAAAAGCTAAAATGGGGAGAGTAATTGTTAATTTATTCTTTCACTATGGGGCACAACTCATTTAGGACCCACTAATGAGGTATGTACATAAACAAACTCACTCAGAAGGTGTGATTATAGACATGGACAAGATGCATGTGAAAAAATTCCATAATTAGACAAAAATAGTAGGATATACCAATGTGTCTGCATATACCTATACCATAAAAAATCCACTATTTTTCATATTGTGAAAACTGATAATGATGTGTTAGATCTAGCCTCTAAACTAAAGAATGGTGATAGGTGGACATTCACTTTGTACACATAGTGGACACCCCATTATTATATGATGAAAATGAATGTAAAGGGAGTAATTCTATTGGTGGGGACCCTATAAGTGAACATTTGAGTGCTTTTGATGGGCAAGGAGTTAGAGCAACAAAAAAAGCTAATGGTAGTTATGGCATTAATATAGGAGGGGCTAATAAGGGTAAAGCTGCAACCATTAGCATTAAGAGAGGCAGAAAGAAACAAGGAAAGCAAAGTAAAGAAAGGAGGGTAGAAGGTAAGGCTGGAGAGACATTGAGGGAAGAAACTAAGAATGAAGAATACAACTTTTCCAACCTAGGATCTAATTCTGATGATTCAAATTATGATGATGAAGAGTATTATGAGACATCAAGTGATGAAGAGTTATATGATGATGATTAGGTGTTTGAAGAAGAGGCTAGTGATTTAGATGGGGAGGTTCTGCAAGCTAGAAGGGCTAAGTTAGATGCAATGGTGAATAAGTAGAAATTTACAAGAGTTAATGTAGAAGAAATACCACAAAGACCAATTGGAGTTGATATAGGTTTTAAGAGTATCAATAAAGGCAAGAGGCAAAGGTTTGTTAGAAAGGTAGGTGGGGATGAAGAAATTTTTTATAGCAGTGATCCTGGTAGTGAATGTAATAGTGATGAAAATGGGGATAATGGTAGTGTATCTATAGCTAGAGAGTTACCAATTAGGAGGTACATAACTAGAGTTTATTATGATCCTACTTATCAAGTTACATTATTTGAGTTAGGAATGATCTTTGAAAGTGTAATTCAATTTAGATTGGCTTTACAAGATTATGCAGTAGAGAGAGGAGTGAACATAAAATTAAAGCTAAATAAGAAGAGTAGAGTTAGGGCTGTATGCTTGAAGCCTAAATGTGAATGGCATATTTTAGGCAGCATCCATTCCACTCTTGCTCTAGGTCTAATAGAAACAAGGCTTGTAATGTAAAGTGGATAGCAAAAAAGTATAAAGAGAGGATAATTAGTCAAGCTAGTATTAAGTAGTGGCAGTTATAGCAGTTGCTCCAAAAAGATTATTATGTTTATATTGGTGAAACAATTTATGCAAGGGCAAAGTTAATGATCATGGAGAGTTTATGGGAGACTACAAAGTGGAGTTCTCTAGGCTATATAACTATGTAGATATGATAAGGTCTAATAATCAAGGATCAAGTGTAGTGATAAGGACTTTAAAGCAAACCATACCTGGTAAGGAAATATGTATGGGTACTTATATGTGTCTGGAAGCTTTGAAAATAGGTTGGTTGAATGGTTGTAGCCAATTATTAGATTAGATGGGGCATTTCTTAAGGGCATAACAAAAGGTGAAATACTTACCTATGGCAACCACCAAATGTTCCTTGTTGCTTAGGTTGTTGTGGATAAAAAATCCAAGGACACTTAGAGCTAGTTCATCAAATGTTTGATGACTAACCTATAGCTTTGGGAATCTGCTACAAGTGGATTAGTTGTCATGTGTGATACGCAGAAGGTATGTAAATTAATTTTCAATACAGAGTTTATATCAATTATTTTATATTCATTGCATATTACTAACTTGTATATGGTGTTGGATGAATTTGTAAGGACTTATACAAGCTGTTGCTGAGCTACTTCCCAATGCTAAAAAGAAAATGTGTGTCAGGCATATATAGAGCAACTGGAAGCAGAAATGAAGAGGTAAAAAGAGAAGAAAAAAATTTTGGGCATGTTCAAGATCAAGTTTTGAGGTACGTCTCTATCATAGAATCCATGAATTAAGCAAGAATTGTTCAGGATTTGTTGTGTTATAACAAAGAGACTTGGTGTAGAGCATATTTTGGGATATTAAGTTGTTGTTATGTTATTGAGAATAACATGAGTGAAACATTTAACAATTGGATATTAGGGCTTAGGCATAAATCTATATTTACTATGTTAGCAGATATTAAGCACAAAATCATATGAAGGATGGCAAATATGAGGGATTTTCCTAAAAAGTGGAGCTGTGATGTATCTCCTATGGCAATGGATATAATTCAGAAGGCTTGAGTCGATGCTGCAAAGTGCAAACTTATTTGGAATGGGGACTATGGATTTGAGATAATTGATGGCATTTATAGGCACATAGTTGATATTAAGAACATGACATGCTCCTATAAGGATTGGTAGCTCAAAGGCATCCCTTGCAAGCATGCCATTTATGCAATGATGCATAGAAAATTTGAGCCTTCAAATTTTGTATCAAAGTGGTATAGGAAAGATACGTACTTGAGTGCATATGGTAGCTGATGTGAGCACAACTAGCATAACCAAGCACGATAGATGAATTACTAAAGCAAGGTCAAAAAAGCTAAAAGAAGCTCTACAAGCTTTCATTAGACTTTATGTGGAAAAGATGCAAGTCCAGGAGATCAAAAAGGCTAACTTGAACTTTGAAGACCAATTTAGTGTTAATTCTCTTTGTAATTTGTGTTTAATTGAAGACATGTGTATTTAAGTAAAGGAGGAAGAAGGAAAAAGTTCAAGTAAAGTGGACTAAGAGCACTGACTCGGTAGAGTAAAAATTCACTCCATCGAGTGCCATATAGTTCGGTAGAGTGGATTTTCACTCCATTGAGTCCTTTAAAAAAAACCCATGCTTAACATTATTCCATTTTTGATACAGAACCTTGCCAATCGGTAGAGTGAAAACTCACTCCATTGAGTCACTCCTCCACGGTTCAGTGGGTGGATTTTCACTCCACCAAGCCACTAAACCATTCGGTAGAGTGAATTGTCACTCCATCGAGCCACCCTACCATAGTAGAGTGGATTTTCACTCCACCAAGGCACCATAAATTCCAGTTACGATATTTCACAGTTATTTCCTATTTTAATTGATTTAAAAGTTTAGTTCCAATAAGTTTCTTCTTTCTTTCTTATTCAAATGAAATGTAGGTTTTGTTATGGATACTTAACTTTGACTATTATTCAGATTAAAGAGATTTTCATTGGCTTTTCCAATCTTTGTGAGAGTTAATATTTATTGATTCTTGCTATTGCATAAAGAATTAAACTTAGGTAGGTTATATGAGTATGTATGTTTGATTCTTATTCTTCTTATTCTAAATCAGTCTAGTATAAGCATTTCCATTCATGTATTGTTTAGGGGTTCTTTAGATTAGGGAGGTCTATTTTCTTGTGTATGTTCAAATATTGTGGTATGTTGGCATTCTAGTTTAAATATAGGATGGGGTTCCGTATCAATTTGTATCAGAGCAAAGGCTAAGGGGTAAATTCTAACTATCCTTTAATTTTGAGCTCTTCATTTATGTTTGCTTGATTATAGAAAAAGTCAATTAGAAAAAAAAAGCCTTATGATCAAATTTAGATTACTCTTTTACTTAAGTTTAAAAGTGAACAACTTGTGAATTGTTGCTTTAATAGAATAAAAAAATTGCCAATAATTTATTTGAGCATTTATCTTACAATTTTTTAGTGGTTAGCTCTTTAATTGAATCGATCCAACAAGAATTGTGAGTAGACACTTTTACAATTGGTTTGAAGCCATCAATACCGGGTTGGTACTCTTAATTTCAGTCTTTGGATTGTGTTTATTACATGTTATCTTTGAATTCTTCTTATTGAGTCTACATAAATTTTGTCTAAATTAAACATTACGTTTAGTTAAACATCGCATTTAAGTGCATCCGTCGTGTCTATTTTTTTTATTCTAAGTTATCAATTTATGTGTCTAAGCTTTTTATTGGTTCCAATTACACTAGTTTAACATATTATACATTATTAAACATCTATATATCATAGTACATAAAATTTTCTTCTTGTGTACTAAGTTCTGGTTTTTATTCAATTTGGTCAATGTGCCTTTAGAGTTGGTACTTTATTGTCTTTGTTAGGTGTTATTATTTCACTTAATCAATTTACTTAATTTTGTATGCTTGTTTGAGTTTGTTTCTGAAGTGCAATTATGAGACATCAATTTAGAGTGGAGAGATAAACACGTAAGGGAGTGTTGTGAGATTATTTTATCTAACATCTTTTGCAGGTTTACATAATGACTGAGGAATCTACTAAGAAGGGGATGTCTCTCGAGGAGGTAGCTTATGCAGTACAAGCTATACATGGCACATTTGAAAAATTTATAAGGGACATAAGGAGTTTAAATGATAGGTTAAGGAAGTTAAAAAAGAGTACCTTTAACTCTAGAAGAATAGCTAGGAGAGGTCGATGGATTAATGAAGAGGTTGATTTAGGTGATTGGGAACTTTCTCAGAAAGTTCAATCCATAAAAGGTAGAGTAAGGACAGAAGAAAGAATGAAAAAGGAGAGATAGCAATCTTAGCACAATAAAGATGAACATCCCATCTTTTAAAAGTATGAATGATGCTAAAATATATTTGGAATGGAAGAGAAAGGTAGATATGATTTTTGATTGTCATAATTATGTTGAGGAGAAAAAGTTGAAATTAGCAGCAGTAGAGTTTAGTGATTATGCTCTAGTTTGGTGGAATGAGTTAGTCAAGAGTAAAAGGAATGGAGATTTGCTTGTAACTAAATAGGAAGAAATGAAGAGAGTGATGAAAAGAAGGTTTGTGCCATCTTATTGTTATAGGGAGTTACACCAACAATTACATACGCTCACCCAAGGATCTAGATTAGTAGAGGATTATCACAAAGTGATGAAGATCCTATTGATCAAAGCAAACATAAAAGAGGAAGAAGAGGTGACTATAGTTCAATTCGTAGGAGGATTGAATAGGGAAATTGCTGATGCAATGGAATTGCACTATTATGGAGAGATAGAGGAGTTAGTGAATATTACCATAAAAGTGGAGAGACAACAAAAGCAAAAGAGAGCAGCAAGATCATTTCCCAATTCTAGCAATAAGTGGCAAATCCAAAATGGAGTAAAAATGAAGAAAAGAAGAAGGATGACCATTCGACTTCCAAAGAGAAAGGTTTTGAAACAAACAAAAGCAAAGAAAAGAGTATTAATCTAAAAACGTACTACTGATCCTTTATTTAAATTCTCCAAACATAGAGACATTAAATGTTTTAAGTGTCAGGGGCATGGTCATTATGCATCTAAATGTCCTAATAGAAAAACTATGTTTATTAAAGGGGGAGAAATCATTTCGAATTCTGATAATGGAAATGAATCTGATGATAGTGAATTAAACATACCACCTTTAGAAGATTGTTCTGATAATGATTATGCTGAATATACTGTTAAGGGGGAAGCCTTAGTTACTAGCCGTGTTTTGAATGTGAATGCAAAAGAAGATGGCCTAGAACAAAGGGAACATATATTTCACACTAGATGTTTGGTAGGTGGGAAATTTTGTAGTCTAATCATAGATGGAGGTATTTGCACTAATGTGGCTGACTCTACTTTAGTAGAAAAATTGGGGCTAAAGTGTGATAGACATCCTAATCCATATAAATTGCAGTGGTTGAATGATAATGGAGAAGTTAGAGTGACCAAGTAAGTTGTAGTTGCATTTTCCTTTGGTAGATATGCAGATGAGGTTATATGTGATGTAGTGCCAATGCAAGCTAGTCATATTTTATTGGGTAGGCCTTGGCAATTTGATAGGCGTGTTGTACATGATGGGTATAAGACATATTCTTCTATGCATGATGGGCATAAAGTTACTTAAACACCTTTATCACCTAAAGAAACTTACCTTGAACAATTGAAAATTCAGCAAACTTCAAGTGGGAATTCGGATAGTGATGTGAAAAAGAAAGAAGAGAGAAAAGAGACCATGAGAGAAAAGAATAAGAATAAAGGCCCAATGATGAGTTACTACATAAGTGAGGAAAAGAAAGTAGGATGTGTAAGAGAGAAAAAGTTAGTGGGTGAAAAAAAAAGAATGATAAGAAAAGTGAGCAAAAAAGAACTTGAGAGGAGTGAAAAAGTTAAGAAACAATCATGTTTTTATGCAAAAGAGAGAGATAAAAAGTTCATACTTAGGCAAGAGAGTTCTAGTCTTGATTCGGTTTAATGAAACTTCGCTTACTGAAACTGACCTTAACCCCGAATTGCCTAGTATTTTTGTGACCTTATTGTAAGAATATGAAGATATCTTTCCAGAAGATGTTCTATATGGATTACTACCCTTGAGAGGGATTGAGCATCAGATTGATTTTGTACCTGGATCTCAAATACCTAATCGTCTAGCTTACCGAAGAAATTCGGAGGAATAAAAGGAGTTGCAAAAGCAAGTGGATGAACTACTTCAGAAAGGGTATGTGAGGGAAAGTATGAGTCCTTATGTTGTATCGGTGTTATTGGTGCTAAAGAAAGATGGAACATGGAGGATATGTGTGGATTGTAGAGCGGTCAACAAAATCATTGTAAAGTATCGCCACCCTAATCCTAGGTTAGATGATATGCTAGATGAGTTACACGATGCATGTTATTTTACTAAAATTGATTTAAAAGTGGCTATCATCAAATTAGGATGAAAAAGGGAGATGAGTGGAAAATTGTGTTTAAGACCAAATATGGATTATATGAGTGGTTAGTAATGCCTTTTGGATTATCTAATGCACTTAGTACTTTCATGCATTTAATAAACCATGTTTTACGTGAGTTTCTTAGAAAATTTGTGGTTGTACACTTTGATGACATTTTAGTTTACAATAGAATTTGGATGAACATATTATACATGTCAAAGCTTTTTTAGATGTGTTGAGGAAGCAAAAATTGTATGCAAACCTTAAGAAGTGTTCATTTTGCATGGATAAAGTTGTCTTCTTAGGTTTTGTAATAAGTGATAAAGGAGTGGAAGTTGATTCTGAAAAAGTAAAGGCTATTCAAGAATGGCTAACACCTAAGAATGTGAGTAAAGTTCGAAGTTTCCCTGGCTTAGCTAATTTCTATAGGAAATTTGTTAGAGATTTTTCTACCATTGTCGCACCACTGAATGAAGTAGTTAAAAAGAATTTTGGGTTTAAATGGAGGAAAGAGCAAGAAAATGCATTTCATACTTTAAAAGAGAAATTATACACTGCTCTTTTTTGCATTTACCTAATTTTTCTAAATTTTTTGAAATTGAATGTGATGCTTCTGAGATTGGTATAGGTGCTATCTTGATGTAGAAAAATCATCCCACAGCATATTTCAGTGAGAAGCTAAGTGGGCCAATGTTGAACTATTCCATATATGATAAAAACCTTTATACATTGGTAAGAGCTCTTGAGGTGTGAGAGGACTACTTGCTACCTAAGGAATTTGTGATATATAGTGATCACCAATCTCTAAAGTATTTAAAGGGACAGGGCAAACTGAGCAAAAGATATGCAAGTTGGGTGGAATTTTTAGTGACATTTCCATATGTGATCAAGTATAAGTAAGGTAAAGAAAATGTTGTGGTTGATGCACTATCTAGAAGGTATGCTTTGATTTCTGTGCTTACTTCTAAGTTGCTTAGATTTGAGCATTTGAAGGAATTATATGTAGGTGATGATGATTTTTCTGTTGTGTATCATGCTTGTGAACATATTGCATTTGAAAAATAATATAGAAATGAAGGGTATCTTTTTAGGGGAAAACAACTTTGTATTCTTACATATTCTATTAGGGAGTTGCTTGTTAGGTAGTCACATAGTGGTGGGTTAATGTAACACCCTTAACGGAACAGTTCTTTTCGATATGAACTTACACGATTTGCCTGAAAATTTTTTTTTTCATCGATACCCAATCTTATACAAACACAAGTCATCGAAAATTCTGGCAGCATAACGACTACTTACTAAATGACCTCCTTAAAAATCAAACAATACACTGCCTCCAAGAGGCACAATAATTTATCATATTCAACTGATATATAACATTTCATAAATTGCATACCAATCATAATCATTTATTGACATAACAGTAATTACTATTCATACAATAACAATCCAAAATACAATCAAGTCTTACTATTATTAGCTAAGTATATACATGCCAAAATACCTAAAAGTCTAGACAATTCTTTTCTTCAAGCTTCACTCCATTGTGTACCATGCTCCAGCTTCTCTTCAGAACCTACACGCAGTAAAAACTACGTGTTGAGCACTAGATATGCTCAATGGTGACTATCAATCCTAGAATTTTCAATTACACATAATTACCATATTTATGCCAGATATTACGTTGTCTTACCAAAAATTTCTCTTAATCATTTTGACAGTCTTTTTATATCATACCAGCAATTTGGTAAACTTTTTACTTTAACTTAAACTTTGCAACTTATTTCAGAATAATCTCTTTTTGCAGTTCAAATGGCAAAATTTAATATTTCTCTTTTTTTAATTTTATTTTTACTTAACTTTTACGCATAATCTTCTATTTATATGATTTAACTTTGACTTTTTAGTCAAAATTCCTTATTTAATTAATTCATTACAAATTCTTTTCATTGAATGACTTACGTTATTAATTGTCTTCATAATGGCAACTTTTCAAAGCAATACTTTATTTCTTCTTTTCTTTTAACATTATTCTTTTAATAGAAAATTTATAATATCGCTAATAAGTCTTTTATTTCACTCGAACTTTTTGAATTCTTTGTCAAAATTTTCAATTATCAAAGCTTTTAACTTTTAATGCAAAGCAATGTACTTATTTAGGAATACTTTGCATATAAGTCTTTATTCTCTTCCTTTTTCTATAAAAAGGGTTCTTTTTACTTGCTTATCACAACTTTTCACTTTTCATTTCTAATTACAAAAGTATCGTTCATTTACTTATATTTTTTTTCCTTCAGTTAACTTTTGGCTTACAAAAATTCATATCAAGTTTCGTTGGAAATTTTCATATAACATATTATTATTTTAGTCCATAATTTCTAATTATGACTAATCACTTTTTCTCTCATAGAAGCACATTTTTGGGCTATTTAATCATTAAATTACTATTTTACCTTTTAAAATAATTTCTTTCCATTTTTACTTATTAATTAAAAGTTTTGGGAAAAATTACACTTTTGCCCCAAAAACTTTTTATTTCCTTCACATAAGTTCTTTTTCATTTAAAACTTTTACATTCAATTTACTTTTACAATACTAATTTATCCTTTCAATATGCTCCTAGTGCAATATGACAGGACACTCAAATAGGATATGCAGGACGTGGATCCCACAGGACCACAACAGAGAGAGAAATGACCCCCACAGGACCATTTCTCACAGAGCAGAGAACAGAGACAGAGAATGCCATGGTGATCAGAGATCCAGTTCATAGCATAACAAGTCGCCATGACTTGTACCGCGGTATAAGGTGTCCCTATGGCTAGCCATTTATATCATGTGCAAGACTATTACTACCTGACTATTTCTAAGGACAAAATCAATCAATCAATTATTTTTATAATACTTTTCAAACTGTCAGATGCATATTACTTTATTTCTTTTTCTTAAACAGTATGTTTTTGTCAATCGCACTCGTTTTAGTGCTTTTGACTATTCAGTCACTTTTTAATATTTTGATAGAACTTTTAAAATACTTTTCAAGTATAGACAGTTACAAATTCTTTTCTTTGAATCGGTACAATTTATCAGTCATTCTTTTCAGAACTTTGACTATTCAAATTATTAACTTCCAATCACTTTATCTTTGTTTCTTTTCAATCACTTTTTATGAATTATTCTACAATAATTCACCATAAGCATTTTTCACGAACACTTTTCAGAGATTTTTAACTTTCATAATTCCCTTTTCAGATTACTACATCTTGTCATTCACTTATTTTTTAGTATTTTTATACACTGGGTAAATTATGTCTTTATAAGTCATTACGATTATCATACACTCTTTTTTTTAGAGTTTTTTCAATTCAATACCTAGTCAAATATTCTTTCAGTACCTTTTTACATACTTTGTGAATTATATCAGGATAATTTACTTTTTTCTTGGCACTTATTGAATTATTTCTGTATAATTCAATAATTTATTTTTATACATTCATTTATTCCTTTTTGACTTCTCATTAGTTTCTTATTTTTTCGGCCTGAATTTGCGGTGGTTCAGAATTCGAATTATTTTTAATACAGATTATGAATTATTTATAATAATTCACCATTTTATTCGAGTTATGAATTATTTTGTAATCATTCAATATATTTAATTTACTCACTGTACTTTTATTTTTTAAAAATCTGTCACTTGACTTTTTCATTTCCATTATACGGAATGTAAATTAATTTACATTAATTCACCAACTTTTATGTGTTTATTGAATTATTTTCCAATAATTCAATATTTATTTTCAAAAATATTCTCATAAATCACATAAATTCTATAAAAATTTATGCAAACATATTTCCTCAATTATTATCATATTTACTCATTTTATGAATTATTTTACTATAATTCATCATATACATTGTATACATACACTTATACTTAACTTAAAAATTCTTGAATAAATTCCATAAATTTTCTAAAAATTCATGGACATTATATTTCCTATTTTACCATATTTTATAGCTTATTTTCATCAAAATACTTAATGTACACATTCTTTCTCTTTGAGAATGTGATTTGGCCATTAAAGAAATTTTCCTTAAAAATTTATTTCAATTTAATTAAGCTTATATTTAAGCTTAATTAAGGTTTAATTACATTATTTTAAGGATAATTTCATTATACATACATTTTTTTATTTTTTTCTTAATTACATATTCGATAAATATTCCGAAAATATTCACATAATTTCTATAAATTTAACAAAAATTTATAGATACATAATTTCACATTTACTATCAATTTAGGGCCTGAATTCATTTAATTACTTAACATAAAATTTTTTCACAATGAATTTCGGCCACCTTAATAAAATTACCTTATAAATTTTCTTAATTCCAATTAAACATTATATCATGCTAAACTAAGGGCCAATTTCATTATTATGCAATTAAATTCAACTTTAATCAGTTATACAAATTTTTTCTTAATAAACCCTAAAGAAAATCATTAAATTAAATGGAAAATACTAAGATTTAGTAGTCACTAACCTCATACTTGTCATTATCCTTGCATAAACTTCATTTTTCTAGCCTTGAAACCATGAAAACCATTTTTCCTTCAACACTCCCTTCCATGCCCGAATATTTTACTTCAATTTTCACCAAGATAAACATTATTTTAGCTTAAAATAACCATAAAAACATACTTTAGGCACCTAAATCTATCTATAGGTGCTTTGAAATTAAATTAAAATTCAAGAAATCACTTACCTATTTTTGACCTCCATGCTTTTAATCCTTGTTTTCCCTAGCTTTTCTCCCTTCAATCTCTAGTTTAAGCTTAGATCCAGCAACTAAAGAAGATGGAGATCATTTTTGGTATTTGGATCAAAGGGAAAAGATGAAGAAAAGTTAAAGAATTTTGAGAGAAAAAAGAAGAAATGGAGGTTGGCCATAAGAAGAAGAGGAGCTGCTGGAAGCCACATGACACTTTCTGGAAAAATTGATAGAGTTCATCCCTTATATACTCTCTAAATTGGGCTTGGGGTTGGGCTAAGTTTAATGGGCCTTGATTAATTAATCAAGCCCATTAACTATCCAATAATATATTTTAATTTATTTCTTTCACTTTCCCATTTCAAATGACTTCAAAAATAATTTTATAATTTTTATCACCCTAAAAATAGGTTGCACACAAATTTTCAGCTTAATTGGAGCCCATTTCTGATTCGGTTCAATTAAATCGATCCGATCCAAAAATACTGGTATTACAGAAAAATTTAATTTTTGTGGCCAAAATAATCTACATATTATTTTAGGTTTAATTACAATTTTTGGTAATTTTCAAAGTCTGTTTGCTATTTTTAAATATTTATACAATATTGAGTTAGTTTTCCAATAATAGAAATTAACCTGATATCTTTTTCGTATTTTTGACTTTTGAATGCCCATTTGACCTCAATTTTACTTCAAATTTCAACCACGGACTCACCATAACCAATATTTTTCGATGGTCAAATAAAATATTTTCCACTTCTGGGTGTACTTTTTAGCTCGAAAAATACTATTCACTGTCGGAAAATATTGTTCACGGCTAACCTAGTGTTGAGGCCATTACAGTTAATGGGGTATTTTGGAGTGCAAAAGACCTTAGATATGTTTAGTGAACATTTCTATTGGCCAAACATGAGAAGAGATATGGAAAAAAATTTATGACAAATGCATTGTGTGTAAACAAGCTAAGTTTAGATCTATGCCTGATGGACTGTATACACCATTACTTGTACCTAGTGAACTTTGGACTGACATTTCAATTGATTTTGTTTTGGGTGTACATAAGACTAGGAAAGGTCGAGATAGCATATTTGTTGTAGTGGACAGATTTAGTAAAATGGCTCATTTCCTTGCTTGCCATAAAACAGATGATGCAACAAACATTGCTAACTTATTCTTTAGAGAAGTGGTTCGGCTTTATAGAGTGCGTAGAACCATTATGTCAGATAGGGGTGTCAAGTTTCTGAGTCATTTTTGGAGAGTTTTATGGGCAAAGTTAGGTACTATGCTTTTATTTTCTACTACATGTCATCCACAAACTGATGGACAAACTGAAGCAGTAAATAGGACTTTAGAAACCATGTTGCGTGCTATTTTGGGAAAGAATTTGAAAACTTGGGAAGATTGTTTGCCATTTATTGAATTTTCCTGTAATGATACTATACATTCTTCTACAGGTTATTCTCCATTTGAAATTGTATATGGTTTTAATCCATTAACTATTTTGTATTTGATGCCTTTACCTTTGAATAAGCTTGCTAGCTTAGATAGGAAAAAGAAGGCTAACTGGTTAGAACAATACATGAGAAAGCACAAGAGCAAATTGAGAAAAAGAATCGCATGTATGCATAAAAGGCTAATAAAGGGAGAAAACAAGTTATTTTTTAGCTAGGTGATTGGATTTGTATACATATGCAAAAAGAGAGGTTTTCACAGCAAAGGAAGTCAAAACTTAATGCAAGGGGTGATAGACCATTTCAAGTGTTGGAATGCATAAATGACAATGCATATAAGATTGATTTTCCAGGTAAGTATAATGTTAGTGCTACTTTTAATGTTTCTAATTTATCTCCTTTTGACTTTGATTCAAATTCGAGGACTAATCCATTTGAGGAGGGAGGGGATGATGTCAGCACAACTAGCATAACCAAGCACGATGGACCAATTACAATAGCAAGGTCAAAAAAGCTCTACAGACTTTCATTAGACCTTATGTGGAGAAGATGCAAGTCCAAGAGATCAAAAAGGCTAACTTGAACTTTGAAGACAAATTTAGTGTTCATTCTCTTTGTAATATGTGTTTAATTGAAGACACATGTATTTAAGTAAAAGATGAAAAAGGAAGAAGTTCAAGTAAAGTGGACCCAAAAACACTGACTCAGTAGAGTAAAAATTCACTCCACCGAGTGCCACACAACTCAGTAGAGTGGATTTTCACTTCACCGAGTCCTTTAAAAAAACCCCATGCTTGACATTATTCCACTTTTTGATACAGAACCTTGCCACTCGATAGAGTGAAAACTCACTCCACCAAGTCACTCATCCACGATAGATCCACCACTTGTTTGAGTGGATTGTCACTCCACCAAGCCACTCCACCAAGGCACCATAAATTCCAGTTACAATATTTCACAGTTATTTCTTATTTTAATTGTTTTGGAAGTTTAGTTTCAATAGGTTTCTTCTTTGTTTGTTATTTAAACGAAATGTAGGTTTTGTTATAGATACTTAACTTTGGTTATTATTCAGATTAAAGAGATTTTCATTGGCTTTGCCAATCTTTGTGAGAGTTAATATATATTGATTATTGCTATTGCATTAAGAATTAGACTTAAGCGGTTTGTATGATTATGTATGCTTGATTCTTATTCTTCTTATTCTAAATCAATCTATGATAAGCATTTCCATTCATGTATTTTTTGGGGGTTCTTTAGATTGGGGGTTTGTTTTCTTATGTATGTTCAAATATTATGGTATGTTGGCATTCTAGTTTGAATATAGGCTGGGGTTTCGCATTAGTAGTTATATACAGCCTATTATGAACATGAATCAACCAATAAGTTTGGGAAGATGTCAAGAATCCATCAATCGAACCTCAAAAAGTAACACCCATGCCAGGGAGACAAAAAAATAGGATGAAGGCAACAAATGAACCAACCAAGAAGTTTGGGAAGATGTCAAGAAAAGGTGCACACATGACATGCTCACATTGCCAGACCAGAGGGCATAATAAGAAATGATGTCCAATATTGGTTAGTCTTGTTACATTTGTATCATTAGTTATAAGTGTCTAAACTATTATATATCTTTATTTCACTATATATTGTTGTGATACAATTGACAAACAAAAGGAAGGAATGAACAAGGCCAATCTAGTCATTCAATTGTCAATGCTCAAAGTATACCACATCTAAAAGCAGCAAGTCAACTGATTCCAACATATCAAAGCCAACCAAGTTAGAGAACACAAAAACAACCTAATTCTAGACTAACAACTCAACCAAATCAGTGCTTTGAATCTGCTGGATAAGGAAATCAAGTGTCGATTGGTATAGATGTGTTAGCTTCACATGTTAATCCAGTATATCAAACTTTTGGAAGCAGGGGCAGAGGTAGAGGAAAGAGGAGAGGGAGGGGGAACTCTTCAAACATAAGAGGACAAAAAAGGCCAAAGGAAGAAGGCCATGAAATTATTTATGACCAATTAAGTGTGATCTTACTGGTAAGGGCTTTGTGTACATTATAATCTTGAAATTAATTTACAATAACAATGTAAATAAATCATTGATTGTCTTAATATTTTTACAGTAGGGAAGTAGGGAAAAAATTGTTTACACACCTCCAAAATTAAGGGATGCTTCTCAGAAAAATATTGATCTTGGTTTCAAGCCTCCTAGACTAAAATGGAAAGGAAGGAATGCAGTGACATAAAGGCAATTAATGGAGCAAAGTTCTCGTGCTAGGATGACAAGGAGGTAGACTACACAAGTGTCACAACAAGCAACATAAGTGCCTATTAGCTCTAGCTAGCCATTTAGCTCACATTGCTTCTGATAATTTCTAGCACATTTGGGCAATTATTAAATAGTTGTCATAATATTTTAGTTTTACTGTATTAACTATGGATTTTTATGGGGATTTATCTTAGTCAATGTTGTTAACAATGGTCACTTTTTGTATTGTATATAAATGTTAACAGCCTTAACAACCTATGGCTTTTTGAAAGTTTATACAATTTTCAGTTATTATCTAGCTATTAGAATTGTTATAATACAGATCACTGGAATTGTTATGTTTTGTTCACTATCTGAATACAAACACATCCAAATACTAGGAAACATATGAAAAAAAATTTTGATTTATTCTCATAACACATAATTCAATAATACATTAATTCAAAAGATACATTAAGTTAATATCTAAATCATTAATCCTATTACAAATTCCATCATAATAACCAAAATATAACACACACAGCAATTTCTTCTATGGGTGTTTGTGTTTTGGTTCCTACCATTTCCTGCTTCTTGCTCCATCTCCTTAACTTTTCGAAGGAGTCCTTAAATCACATGTTTGTAATGATCTGAAATTGGTGGATTAACCCATGAGAAGAACTTGCAAGCTTTTGGTTCCTGAATCAAACCGAACCCATGCATTAAAATTTTTAGAATGGGGGATAGGAAAGTATGTTAAATGTTTTTCTTTCAAAATAAGAAAGATAAAGCTAACTTCAAAAAACCATCAATTATCACCATCAATTAATTTAAAAGATATGACAACCCCGAACCAATTACAGCCAAGGAACCTTCTTCCTAGATTTGCCATGGTCCATGAGGTTCGAAGCTCAACAGGTTCATGACAATGACGCTCTACTATATTATTATACATTATCTTTTCAGTCTTCTTCACACTATTAGGGATTGTTAGGAATTACAAAAGAGAAAATAAAGAAAAAATGGAGGAAAAAAGAAGATGATGAAATTTGGTGGAGAAAGAGATGATGTGAAATTGATTTAGGGATTTTACCATTGAAGATGAAGTTAAAATCGGATGAAAACCAGACCTCACGCTCTTTAAATGCGTGCATCCCGCCCAAACCTGCCACATTAGCTTACTTTTTGCCGTTTAGGATGTCCAATAAGCAAAAAAAGGGTTTAAAATGTTTAATTTTAACAACATTAAGTGTCTAAATAGTAAACTTCAAAGTATAAAAGGCGGGATGACAAACTCGTGCAAGTATAGGAGGCTAAGTACATATTAAGCTGTTTATAAATTGTAAAACTCTTAAAAAGAAGATATTGCCAAAAAAGAGTCAAAGTTGACTTACCTAGAGATTTTGAAGAATGTAGGAATAGTTAAAGAACCCCAAAAATCCCAAAAAAAAGTGTCTTTAAAAGGGAAAAATGCACAAAACACAAAAGATTACTTGGAAACAAAAGCAACTTTGGAAGCTTAAGGAAGAAAAGAGAAAAAAGGAAAAGAAATGAAATATTTATATAGGGAATTTGAATTTTAAATTCTAAATTACTCTCCACTGGAATATGGACACATAGCATCATTATCATGATTTCATGCAAAAATTGAAAAGATGTTGCCTCTAAAGAGACGCACCATTTAATGTAAGAAATTGTCGCTAGCTAGCTCAGAATGAGAAGAGTCAGGATAAAGTTTCACAAACCTTGAGACATATCATATCTGATCATTGAGTCATTCAAATCGACAACTTGTAGTGGGGGAGGGGGGGGCAAATAATAATACATAACTTGTCATTTCCTTCTTAGGCCTAATAGCCGAGGCCTAAAGCCCACTAAGACTGTGAACCACCTTAGAGGCCTATTGAATGTCTCGATCCACATTGATCACTTGATCTATAAATGGTCCCACAACCAAGTCGATTGGATAGCCCCTCTGCACAAAAAGCACATCAAACGTCAAATCAATGGTCATTCCAGCTGAAAACTTTATTTTGTTGCCAAAAGATCTAATCCTACTACAAGCAGACCTAACTCTAAGATTATTAGAGTAGCTATGGTTAGCACTCAATTACTGCTATTCAAACATGGAACCGAGGATGTTATAAATACTCTCTCGACCTCAAAGGTAAAGAACTTTTGGCAACCCTATGTGCCTTTCTCTCTCTAACTTAAGTTTTGAAATGCTAATCTTATGCTAGTCATGAGCTAGCCCTTTCTTGTGTTTGCAGGCATATGTTCTCGATTAGCTCCTATTTTTACCTCATTTTAATATTTTCAGAATTATCAATTATCATATTTTAAAATGATGTATGTATTTCAAATTTCTTTTTCTTTTTAATCCTCATTTTTCTTTTGAAAAAATTTAAGAGAATAAACAAGGTTTTGAAATAAATAGTTTTTATGTTCAAGAAAAAATAGAAGAGTGAAACTTGAATCTGAAATCTTTCACTATATTCCGAAAGTAAATTTTGGATGATTTTCAGTTTGTGACTCCTTAATTAGAAATTTTCTTACAAATCTTTATTTATTAATAAATTTCCTTAATTAGCAGTTTTTGCTTTTCTATAGTGCTCGTATATCAAACAAAATTATTTTGCTTTTTTTTTTCGGAACCATTATTCTTAGGTATTACAAGAAAGATGGAAAGACAAGCAAGATAGCCTCACTGGAAATAATAAAAAAGATCACAGGCACACTATTTTATAAAATGTCATTGCTTATCTTATTATTGGAAATTGTAAAATACACACAAACATTAATTTAATGAAATATTAAGTAATTTATTTTTATGAATAGCACTCAAAACTTAGATTTTAATATGTCAACTATATTATGTCTAACAGGAAGCTGAAGATATTTCCAATCATCATCATCAATGCCAGAGAAACAGCGATCCACGATATCATTGCTCACCAAATCTATTTTGAAGGTTCCCACTGTTTACACAAAAAGAAGAATAAAATTTCATGAAAAAAAAAAAGAAAAAGAAAAAGTTAATATTTTTTTCCTATTTTGTAAATTGCCAGTTCAAGAATCATTTTTTTTATTCATATCTTTTTTTATTCCAAATGGATGTCCTTATAAAAATTATATAAAGAAACGTCATCATGCAACAATTAAAAATAAATTAAATACTCTTAGGTTTAATATATATATTTTGACTATCCTCTCTATATTTCATCACATTATATTTTTGATGAATCTTTCTAGTTCCTCTTTTTTTTCAGCTTTTCATTGAAATTCACCTGTGATCTGAGACAAATTTGTCTTTAAAATATTGGAAGTATTACATATTTGACTTTTAAATATATTTTGAGGTAAATTTACCCCTAAAGTATTCAAAATGGTACACATTTACCTTTTAAATATATTTTTGGACCAAAATTGCTGACTATTATGTATATAGCTCTAATTTACCATTAAAACTAATGGGATTGTCGGTAAGCATACAAAAACATACATGCTATATGGATTAAAGCGATCTAAACTTGTCACATGTGCACTGTAAATTATTACGTTATTTTAACTTCCGAAAAAATACTAAAATTTCTTGTCATCAAACAATTTTCATTTGCTTACTTGAATTTCAGTTATTTTGACAAATTTAACATCATAAAATTTTAATTATTTTTCCGAGACTTAAATAAGAGTGTTATTTTATAGTATACATGTGACAAATTTATATGACTTCAATCAATCTATTATGCATTTTTTTTATTTACTTACCTAAAATCCCATTATTTTGAGTAGTAAATTTGAGCAATAGGCATAATAATAGGAGCTATTTTGGCCCAAAAACATATTTAAATGGCAAATGTGTACTATTTTGAATACTTTAAAGAGAAATTTGCTCTAAAAATATATATTTAAAAAGTAAATATGCACCATTTTTAATATTTTATGAACAAATTTGGCTCTTATCCCACTTTTTATTATTCATCTTCAACATTTTTACGAAAAAAAAAAGTCAAAAGGAAAAGTGGTTATTATCCTGAATTTGTGTGAAACAAATAAATAAACTTCTTAATATCTCAAATATATTCTAAATTAGTAATTTTGTTGTATCTTTATTCAAATTTAATCCACCAAAAGTTTATGAGTTACTTAGAAAACTCGATTTGGATATGCATATGTACCTTTGGTTTGTTGTCTTGATCAAATAACTTTGCTCTTGCACCCTGTAAAAGTTAATTAATAGAAAAAAAAATTAAAACAACTCAAATTTAATTAATAATATTTATTATTATATGTTAAAAAAATCCAAATAATATTATATTACCTCATAAAAGTCACCACTAACAGTTGCTCGCATTGTATTGCTACAAATGGTATATTCACGAATCAGACATTGGCTTAAATTTTGCATTCGTCCTTCTCTAATCTGAAATTTAAATTTAAAAACTAATTATAATTAATTATCATACATGTGAAATAACATTATATATATAGTATGATACCTCACTGGTTGAATATAAGTCTATTTAATTACCGATCTAAGAGCAATTTTAAAATTTAATGGACTTGCTGCGTTCATAGATTTGATCGCCATAACAATCCAATTTTCTGCTTTATTTTTCACCTCGTTGTCCTATAATAATTAAAGAAGAATCATGAAATAACCACATAATATTTGTTGATATATTTAGTTTACCAGAAAAATAATGACATAATCAACACCACAAAACAGGATGCTAACTACCGATGCGTCGCTAATTAGCCACCGAATAGTGGCTAATTTCTCTATTGTCGCTACTAAATATTTTAATAAAAGAAATAAAAAAAATAACAATGATTTAGAGACGGCACTAAATTGTCGCTATATAAGGCGGTACAATTATTCAGATTTAGGGCGACTAGTCCGTCGCTGTATTATCATCCTATTTTTCATTGAAAGTACGAAATGCTTTTAGAGGCAGGAAGCCGCTATTCTTGAAATTAAAATAGCGATGAATTTGTTTAATTTTTCAATTCTTTTAGTTTAATTTTTCGTTCTTTTTTTCATTATTAATTTCTCGAATCATTATATAAAATTAACCATAGTACACATATATAGGCACAATCGAGTGAAATAAATGCTATATATATTTATATAGGTTGCATACTTACAAGTGCTAATAAGATTTCTTCAACAGTATCTTTTGAGAAACTTTTGTTAATCGCCTCCAAACTGATTAGAAAACAGAAAGGTTCTTCAATAACAACAACAACAAAAATTAATTGATTGATTTAATTTAATCAGAAATAAACAATTGAATGGGCAGTGATATATAACTACCTTTTGAATGGGCTGTTTTCTCGTATTTTTGGTTTTTGTGCAAAACTGCTACATTGACTGATGATATGTCCGTTGATTTAGATTTTGAAGTGCATTTTCCAATAGAGACAGATCCTATAATATCAACAGGAATTGATTATACTATATATATATATATATATATATACACACACACCCCCCCACATGCATGCATGTATACCATGTGGCTTTTACGAGAGTGTTCTTGCTAAAAGTAAGTAAGATTTATATGTTACCTTACTTTCAGAAATTCGAATTAACTCAATTTTTTTTATTTTTCTGCTGAAGAGAAGGGAGAGGGGACTCCAACCATAAATCTATGTATGCAAACTTCACAGGATTTATATTAGCATAATTTAACAATAAATTAATGGATGCAAAATTATTTACTTTAGAGGGGACAAAATGCGTAGCCAAGCCACAGGCAAGCATTTCTGCTCCATCCACTCGAGTTCCTGTAAGCCCCAAAAACTCCCCTATACAGAAATTTAGCAGTTTTAATTACATCAAGTAAAAATTTAATATATATGTAAGGAATTACTCAATGTTGCTATAACTAAACAAATAGAATGAAGAGTGTTATTACCAAAATGCCCAGGAAGCCTAGAAAGAAAGTGTGATGCCCCAACATCCAGAAATAATCCTATAAACACTTCTGGCGCAGCAAATACTTGTATAAATAATAATGTTATATTATATTTGTTGTCTTAAAAATATAGAAAAAATAGAGAGAAAAGGTGCAATTTGAGTTTTTTTTTTTTAACAATATGCGATTTCTTATTAGAGCAATGAAAGAAGTAAGATCTTTTCTATAAAATTAATTGGATATTTTTAGTAATTAAAATTTAATTTTATCTTGTAAAAATAAAGGTAAAGTTTAGTTAATTATTTGTTCATTTTTTGTATTATTTATTAAGGAATAAATTAATTTACAATTTTAGTTTAAAATAAAATTAAGAGTGATTTTAACATTTTGGAGAGTCAATTAGTCAAATTTAGATATTTTAGAGTTAAATAAGTGTGATTTTAATTTTTTTAGTTTTATTTTATCGTTTATTTTCCCTTGATGAACCAAATGCTTTATAAGATTAGAAGCTTATAGAGCAGAATATAAGCCAAAGAGAAGGACAATAGTTTCTTTAAGAGTGAGGATCAAAAAATCTAATAAAACTTGATGCCGGCTTAAAGCCACAGTCGATTGACTTTCATTGATTTTGACCTTTAATTTTTCAGATTGAGTTCGAACCGAAGCATGCATTCTTCCTCTCGGATCAGGATCCAATTCAAGTTGTTTTTTTTAATTGTATCAGATCGGGTTCACAAGTTTAAATTACTTATTGGCAAACTTTTATCCATAATTTAGCTTTCTTTTTCAATTAAATATCTAAATAGATAATTTTGAAAAAAAATTAAAAAAAAAATATTACAGCTTTCCCATTGACAATCCTAAACCTTCCGTTCAACGTCAAACCAGCACCACCTCCCATTACAGGACCATCAATGAATGGAAGCTTCATTATATATGCAGCCATTTTTTAAGAGAAAAATTAAATTAATATGTATCTAAAATTATGAAAAATAATAGAAATTTAATCTGCAAAAAAAGTGATTTGGTTACCAAAGGTTTTTTATAAGTAGCAAGTAAATAGTCCAAGTTAAACTGTCTCTCATAAAATCTTGCTCCGAAACACCAATGTCCTGAAAGAATTAATTAATTAAGAACCAAAATAAAATTACTGAAAAATACACTAAAAACTGGTATTTCTGTTTCCTTTGAAATTGTAATTGCGAAATTAATTTATTTTTAAAATAATTTTGCTTTCCAAAATAAATTAATTCTTGTTTCTTTTTTTATGATATTATATATTTGAGTAGAGATTTAATTTTTTTTAATACAAACATTGTGATTAGGATGTTCCTAATTTGCTTCTATGTTTTTGAATGTTTTTTTTTTTTTTTGGTTGGGGATAAATTAATACTCTCTCCATTTTACTCAATTTGACAAGTTTCAGCTGGATCAAGAAAACAATTAATTAGCATCCATTATATAAAATTTTCATTATAATTTATTGAAATATCCTTTTATCAATCTCTACAATTATATATTCTCACTCTATTTAATATCTCTTTTTTAGTGCATATATAAAGGTAAAATAAGAAAATATGTAATTAAAACTCTTTGAAATGTGAAAGTTGTCAAGTTAAGTGAGAAAAAAACATCCTTAAAAATTGTCACGTTAAATGAAACAGAGTTGAGTAGTTGCAATTAAATGAAATAATATTGTATTTGAGCAAATTTATAATATGCCTTAGTTCACAATAAGTGTTGCCTTTTAGCACACGTAAAATTGTTGCAAATTTATAATATGCCTTAGTTCAGAATAAGTGTTGCCTTTTAGTACATGTAAAATTGTTGCCTTCATTGAAATAAATGTTGCATTTGGTTTTGGTAAAATTGTTGTACTAGATGAAGAAATTGTTGCGATTACATGGAAAGTATATATAGTTGCCATGATTAAATAACATTATTGCCTAAAATTTAATTGCGACTGTTGCCTTTGGCTACTCAAATGCAAGGGTTTTGTCACTACTGCAAAAAAAAAATGCTCTAAATGTTGCATTAGTCTAAGGCAACTGGAGCAAATGAATTGTTGCTGTAGACCTATGGGAACATTTTTGGTTATTATTGCAACAGTTGTTTGCAGTTGCCATAGGTCGTATTTTGTGAAAGAGACTAACCCACTTAACTAATTATATTTATTAGGAAAATAGCAAGCTTCAATTATTAAAATTGTTATCTGAAATAAAGTCTTTTAATTTTTAAGTTTTGAAATTCATACTGTTGGAAGAAATTTTACCTGCAGTCATTGAACCAACAACTGAAACAACGTCACCACCAACACAAAATGCTTTTCCATTTGCCTGTTCAAATCCAAATTAACAGAAGATGACAAATCAATTAACATATAACTTAAATGAGACAATGGTAGTGTGATGCACTTTCATTTTTGTTTTGTATTGCTTGAGCTTAGCACATTTTTCTTAACTTTTTGATCTTAATCAACTTATATTAGAAATTATTCACATAACTATTTTGTGACATTAAAAACTTTTAAAAATATCTTTTTATTGTCCGGTTACCAAACTACTTAACCAGTACAGTTCTTTCTAAATTCAGATGACAGAATTATACAACGACCATTGTATTAACAAGAACATCAGTTGCGTGCATTACATAATTAATATACTTAATTGTTACTGATAAAGTTAGAGATGCCTTGTCTTGTGAGAAGAGCAGCTGGCAATTCGTAGGCTGGATGGAAGGAAAGACCTGCAAAAAATGGAGTGTCCGGTCGGACCCATGCATTAACACTCCGAAGCTTAAGTTAGTAACTTAGGAGTAAGTGCTGAAAGGAGAGAGAGTCTCAGGAGTTCAATTCCTGGTGCCATTATGTCTTTTGCTATTTATAGGAGATGTTTTGGGGAAGGGGTACTTGAGTACCTTGGAGAGATGATAACCGGTAGTCAAAGTAGGTGAGTGACGATGTGACTGAAAGTAGGTGGAGAGTATAGGCGTTGGCTTGTGCCAGTGGGCTGACAGGATAAGACGTCCCATTAGTCCGATCGAAGACCATGCTTCCCCATGTTATCTTCTAGCTCATGCTACTCTTGCCTGTTAGCAGATTTGGGCCATCTTAAGTACTTACTGGGCTAGAAATATTGGGCCTTTTGAGATGTAATTTCTGTAGTTATCATTTGTCCCCTCCCCCAAAATAGGTCCGATCGAGTGAGATGTGTATTTGGTTATATTGTCGAGATTTTTGAGTTTTCTGGAAACGCCCAATTTGAGAAGTCATATTCACCAATTTTGGACAACCGTTACGTATTTAATGCTTGCGCATGTGTCAAAGGCGACGCTTCGTTTGCTGGTGTGCATTTAACCCTTGCACATGCGTTAGAGGCAATGCTTCGTTCTTCGCTATGCGTTCTCATTAATTGGAGACGTGTGACGACTGCTCAAAGGAACATTTGGAGAATTCCAGAAGCTTGGAGTTTATATAAAAAGATGGCTTTAAGACGATTTCGTCTCATTCTTTAATCATCCCTGATAGGTGTACGAACCTCCTGTCGCGTTTCTTTGGTGATATTAACGAGTCAAATCACTATACAAAATACTATCTGCCTCTTCTTCTTTTTTTATCAGAGATGGTATCAGACTATACGGAGCCTGTAGATTGGCACTTTCTGAAAGCTTATGGAGGTTGTGGGCTCATAGTTTGCCCTTCGAAACTTAAAGAAGGAAAAGTGATTGAAATCCCTTTACAATATGATCTTCCCACAAAGGTATCTGTAACAGTTCAACCAAGTTCTACGGCGAAGAATAAGGGAACATATGGAGATGAGTATAGTGGACCATTCATTTGGCGCTTGAAGGCGTGGTTGCAGCAGTCGAATATCATAAGATGCCCCCCTCCTCATGGGGGGCCAAACAATTTTATGACCATGCCTCTTTCAGTGTGCTTCAATTTTATACTATGATTTTGGCCAGATTCTATGCACATTCCATTATTTTATTGCCAGTCGGTCAATTGAGCCGATACAAGGTTAACCAGCATCGTCAAGACTGTCGTTATGTCCGGTGTGGTCGGGGCAGATCGGACGTGGTGATGTTGTTAAAACATAGTCAATGGGCTTAGCTTTCTTTCCCCCTTTTCTCTCTTCTTTCTCTCTCTTTTTTTTAGAATGCTTCATATGTGAAAGTCAATCTATCTTCCGAGTATGTCTTTGTGCTGTAATTTTCATCCTGGGCGACATTTGTCACAAATGTAACTAATATGAAGAAATATTATTGTCAATGTATGAAGATCCCATGTAGAGAATGCACAAACTTAAATATTAAGTGATAATACTTCCTGAATTCAGATGTGTTTGTTGAATATTTTAGTGCCCGGCCACCTTTGGTTGGTGACTAGTTAGTCCGACCGGATGTTAGAAATAAGTCTTCCGTTCGAGTGAAAGTCGCATTTTATAATTGTCGCTCATGCGCAATGGGCAACTTTTTGATATTTTGATTTGACCAGAATATCATTTAATCAGTTATGCGCGGGAGAATCACGCATGGCAAATGACCTTTTAGTCTTTACACCATTCCATCGTTGATATAAGGGTTTGGTGATTCGAGTCTTTAACCTGGTATGAATCTTCAATTTTGACAGGAGGACCGATATTCACAAGCAAATGAGCTTCAGCTACCTATAGCTTTGATTGCATTAATTCCAGTCGATTTGGTAGCTGTTTTCGATCGGGCGAAGCTCACAGCTTTTTATGGAGTCCATTTTTTCTGGGGACATTTTAATCGATTGGAGACGATGAACCGCTATCTATCCGATCGGTGGGATATCTGGCTTCGTACTTTCGTTATTAGTAGTTCCGATCGGTATTGGATTATTCGTCAATTGAAAATTTCGGTTGGCTGAGGTAGAATAAAACAACCGTCATGCACATGAGAAAAAAGTCTAAAAACAAACAAAGAAACATACCTTTCCTAAAAATGAGGAAGGATGGAAAACATTCTCTTTGCTAGGTATAAACGGCTGCGCTTGGTGACTCTTGGTCATTTCGGTATTCCTATTGCTTGGGACGCCAAGGGTTCCAATTTTATAGGTATTCTGGAGACTTCGTAAGGGGTTTTCCTAATTTGATGGCGAGCTTCCCAATTTTGTCGCTTCATGGTCGATCCGTCGGCTGGGGACCTTTTGGCAGAGATTTTCAAATAATTAGTCTGCATCCGATGGGTCGCGTCTTTTCATGTCAACTATTATGCATTTATTGCCAGCGCACATGTCGAAGGTGACACCTCTTTTCCTGGAACCATCATGATGATTTAAAGACATGTGGTGACTATACAACTTTTTGAGGCACTTGGATATTTCCAGAAGTTGACCAATCTGTTTCGATGCCTTATACAAGGTTAGTTGAAGTCGATGTCCCCTTAAGGAGTGAAATTTCCAAGAGGGGTGAAATTGCCAAGAAGAAAACTGAGGATGGGGCTGGAGGAGAAACTATGGAGTTAGCAGCTGCCGCAGGTGTTAGGATTGTTGCCAAAAACAAGGAGCCCCTTCGAGATGAGTCTCACAAGAGCGCTACTGCTAGAGCTTCTGGCGGTCGTACTGCATCCTTGGGAGAAGTTTTAAAAAGTCAGTTCGGCGAAGGCTAGTCCATTGATGACAAGACGGTCGCCAATTATCTGTGCCAAGGTCTGCTTTAAGAGGATGATTTCAAGGCAATAGGAAATATTGACTGGTTGTCCCAAGAACGTAGCTTCTTTCAAAGGCAAATCCTGGAGGTATTTTTTCAAAATATTCATTCTCGAATAGACATTCATCTTGTGATACCCTATCCTCTTGATTCCTCAACCTTTTATTCGTCTAACTTTCAATTGATAAAAAGGGGTTTGAGTTTGCATGGCGTGGATAATCTTTGTAAAAAGAAATGGAAATATTCCGATTGAGCTAGGAAGGAGGCAAAGGCCAAATATGATTCAGCGAGAGAGGAGTTTCTGTTGGCCCAATCGAAATGAGAGGCTAAAAGAAGAGTCTGCCCGTCTTTCTCAAAGTCTAAAAGCTCGACAAGAGGAGGTGTGCCATCTCCAAAGTAATGTAACTTGTTTGTCTGCTGAATGTTCCCAAGTTAGGTCCGAGCGGGATTCATTACGGGCTATTTTGGAGAAGGAGCTAGCATAGAGAAAGTAGTTCAAAGGAGGACTTTCTACCTAGAGGGAAGATACGAAGCCAACAGGCGCTTTTCCCAAGGCTGATTTTAGCCGAATGAATGAGCCGAATGTCTCGCCCATTTCTCCTTCTATCAGTAGCTACGAGATTTTTTAGAACTTTTTTCTAACTGGACGCTGATGCAAAAGTCAACCTTATCATTTGCAACTTCCTTATTGATAGAGAGAATTTTCAGGGAAATAATGGAGTCTCGTCCGTATCCCGTTAAAGTCGTTGTAGAGTTCCCCTTTGAAGTATAGAAGCGTAGTTTTTGCTGTAAATAATTTTGTCTCCATTTTGTAAAAATTATCCATAACGAAGTTTCTTCTCAACCTCGTCTGTGAACTGCAATTCTCAATTCAGTAATCAATCATTATAAGGTCGGCCAAGGGAATATTAAGTTGACTAGAGGGAATTGTGTACATCATTCGTGACAAATGTACGAAATTGTTACTAAAAAAATACTCCCTGAATTTCAATTTGATTCTTTTAACATTGGAATGCATGATTCTGTCAACAACTATTTCATTGTGTCGATCATATGTTCATTTGGAAAGCTATCAACTTAAATGATGGATTGCTTGCTCACCGATTGGTAAGAGATCTTGTCTCGCATTTTTTATGGATGGGGATCTGATCGGGGAGGAGGATTCGATCAGGCTCCGCATATATTGTCCACTTTGGGCCGGAGCCCTTACGATTTTGTTTCTGGGGTGCTGCCCTACGAGGCCTATGCGGGGAGAGCTTTCTTATTTCACGCTCAGGATGGACATCGAGCTTTAGTGATGGAGCTTAGGTGTTATGGCCTTCTTCTCCAATCTTCTTAAGGCTTTTTTGCAGGTTTTTAACAAGCCGGCCTTAAGGTTCATTAGGTATTATCATCATTTAACTTCCCTTCATGCAATTTGATCTTCGAAGTCGAAGGCTTGTGAATATCGAGAAATTTACCGATTGATTTATTTATATAACTGACTGTGCCATCCTGATGGTGGCACTAATAACCACCCGATCCGCTCCTAGGGATGGATGTTCATCTTATCCGCTCTTGGCGGTGGCGCTCTTAGCGATGGCATTAACCATCATCCGATCCGCTCCTGGGGATGGATGTTCATCTTATCCGCTCTTGGCGGTGGCACTCTTGGTGATGGCGTTAACAATCATCCGATCCGCTCCTAGGGATGGATGTTCATCTTATCCGCTCTTGGCAGTGGCGCTCTTGGCCATGGCGTTAATAATCATCCGATCCACTCCTGAGGATGGATGTTCATCTTATCCGCTCTTGGCGGTGGCGCTCTTGCCGATGGCGTTAACAATCATCTGAGCCGCTCTTGGGGATGGATGTTCATCTTATCCGCTCTTGGTGGTGGCGCTCTTGGCAATGGCATTAACAATCATCCGATCCACTTCTGGGGATGGATGTTCATCTTATCCGCTCTTGGCGGTGGCGCTCTTGGCGATGGTGTTAACAATCATCCCGATAGCAAAGTGATTCGAATTAAGGGACCAGTTTGCTGGAAAATAGATAAGCTTTCTCGAATAATAATTATTAAATTTACGAAATTTAAACACGTACCTTTTGTTCTTAAATTGTTTTCACTTTATAGAGACATTCATTTTGTGTGTGTCGTGGCATTGGGGTTTTCAACAGCTTTTGCATGTTGCAGCTCCCCTTTCTTCGCTTTTTTTTTTTGCTGTTACTTCAAGAACATATCTTTAAACGACAAATCAAATGATATTAAGATAGACCGATATTTTGGTATTTGTTACAAGAGGGTGAGAGAATATTCGCATTCAGTACAAATTGTAACGATTGCACCTGATTTATTGTAGTTTTTGTTGGCCTTTTTGCGAAATAGTTCAGGGCTTTTATCGCGGCCTCCACTGCTTTTTCCCCTGCTTGGCCACTTTGGGTCGATCGGCTTTCCCGTGCTTTCTCTTGGCGATCAATGGCATTCACGGAGAATCAATGCTGATAAGGGTAGAAGTCCCAGCCGACCAATTATTGCGGCGGTCGGGTTTATCCCTTTCATCCCCGTTTCTCCTCTTTGAAATCCTTGGGAAGACCGACTGTTTCGGTTTCTCCTCGGCTCGATCGGATATAGGGGTTCTCTTGAACGATCAACCATTCATGTATCACAACCTAACCATCATGTTGGTCTTCCCAATACCACCGGTTCTAAGAGCATCATCTAATTGGATGCGTCGCCTGACTTTATCCATTAAGTCGGGAAAACTACTTGGTGGCTTCGTAGTTAGCAATTCAGCAAACAGACGGTCTGTGATTCCTTTTGCTAAGGCCCTAGATGCCGATCCCACGCTTAAGTCCCCCATTTCCAGCATTGCATCTTGAAAGCAAATAATGTAATCTTTGAGACTTTCATTAGTTCTCTGGTAGAGGTTGCACAAGTCATTGGCCGATTTTGATGTGTGCGTTCAAGCATGGAATCGCGCTCCGAATGATTCCTTGAGCTGTTGGAAGGAGGCAATTGATGCAGGAGGGAGTCCAAGGAACCATTTCAAGGCAGCCCCTCCTAAAGTGGTTGGGAATACTCTACAGGCAATCCTCTCATCAAATGTATAGACCTGCACTTTAGTCAAAAATTCTGCAAAGTGAGTGGTAGGGTCTATTTTACCTGTATATTTTTCTATCACCACGTCTCTCCATTTGGTAGGCAGCTCGGACTCTAGAATTTCTCTACATAAAGAGGAGGTAACATTGCAAGTGTTCCTCTCCAACATCTCTCTCTTCGACTCCGCCGAGCCAAACCTTTTGAGTCTTTGTTCGAACCATTCATCCTCACTGCTCGTCGTCGCAGGAGTGAACTCTCCTTTTGTCCTTTGAAAGCAAGCCTGACTAGGCGCACATCCTTCCTGCTCATCGAAAGATGAAGCCTACAATCTACTGGAGGTATGAGAAACATCTCTGCTTGAAAACATCATTTCTTTGCCTTTATCTCGTCTGTTCGTAGTTTTGACACTCGCCTTTTTCCCATCATAAGCGCTCGGCTCTCTCAGGGAGAACCCCTTGTTTTTTCTTCTTTCAAAACCTTCTGCCATCAGGTCCCTTTCTTGACTGTCTTCGAGAGCTCTGGGCATGTTTTCAATTTCCAAAGCTTGTACCACGCTCTCAGTGAGGTAGTTAAGTATAGCACGCATGTTACCTACAGTAATAGGGGCATTGTCCTGCTGTTACGCCATCATATCATCGAGATCTAGGAGGGGACTCTCCAGGTGACGTTCTGAAGGATCTTTTTCTTTGCCTTGGAGCTTCAAATCTGTCCTGGTTACCGCAACTATGATCTCGGTGAATTACATTTTTGTAAGACCTTGAGTCTGCCATGGCTCTCAATGAAAGCACCAAATGATAAAGCTGGAAATGCCTTATCTTGCAAGAAGAACAACTGGCAGTTCGAAGGCTGGATGGAAGGAAGGACCTGCAAAAAACGGAGTGCCCGATCGGACCCAGGCGTTAGCACTCCAAAGCTTATGTTAGTAACTTGGGAGTAAGTGCTGAAAGGAGAGAGAGTCTCAGGAGTTCAATACCTGGTGCCATTGTATTTTTGGCTATTTATAGGAGATGTTTTGGGGAATGAGTACTTAAGTACTTTGGGGAGATGATAACCAGCAGTTAGAGTAGGTGAGCGGCGATGTGACTGGAAGTCGGTGGAGAGTATAGGCGTTGGCTTGTGTCAGTGATCTGACAGGATAAGACGTTCCATCAATCCGATCGGAGACCACACTTTCCCATGTTATCTTCTAGCTCACGCTACTCTTGTCTGTTAATAGATTTGGGCCGTTTTAAGTACTTACTGGGCCAAAATGATTAAGTCTTTTGAGATGTAATTTCTGTAGTTATTAGTTACCATACGTTTATAGCTATAATTATTAATGCCGTGAAGAAAACACTGTATAAAAGGATCGTAACCATTCATTTAAACTCTCGAAACTCTAATTTCTCTTTAAAGTTATTTTCTTTCTTTAAAACTGATTTAATTAAAGTGTTTACACTAAAAATCTTGTATTTTTAGGTGATTCAAGTGCTTGACAGACTGGACTGTCATCAATATTGTTATTTCAAATAATTAAAAGTTAATATTATTTTTTCCCACTGGCGTCATTAGATGAGATATTTTATGTATATATTTTCCTTATTAAACAAACTTAGTTTATTATCAAATGTTATATATTTGTATTTTTTTCTTGATTTACTACTGAAGTAATTACATGATCATGGGGAAAAAGGTTTAGTGCTTTTTCTACCTTTAGGATCACAATTTTAACTGCAGAATCCATCTCAAAAGTTTGGAAGCTTTTAATAAGTTGAATAATCTGAAAAAAAAAAGAAAATCAGAAAAAAATTGCATTACATATTAATGTTAAAGAGTCAAAGACATAGCCCAATGAGGTATGAATACACTTGTCAAATGGTTCAGGTAGGCAAACTTGGATCGAATCAACTTCGGGTAATTTTCAAATTGAATAATTTCGGATCAAATTAGATTCTCATATCAAATTTATAGTTTTTTTCAGTATCAAACTGATTTGCCAATTTTTAAATTATTAAATCAAATTTTTTATTTTTATTTTTTAAATATCAATATATTTTGATTATTTCTAAATTTTAATAATGAATATATTGTGATTATTTTTAAAATTTAATAATTATATATATATTTATTTATTTATTTATTAAAATAACATTATGCACATAGTATTATAAAAGGATTCAACTAAAGTATCATTTTATGTTGACTAATTTGTCTAAATACATCAAGCAATAAAAATGAACCTTTTTTCAGAGTAAGAATTGGGATTACTTTTGTGGACGAGTTCAGGTTGAATCAACTGCCTCTGGTCAAAGTTGAGATTTCTAGGTTTATGGAGCCCAAATTATGTGTTTGGGAACCAATTTAAATTTTAATAAGACTTAAAATAAAAAATATTCATTAAAATTTAGAAATGTAAAATATGTTTATATTTAATTTTAAGTGGTAAAATTGAAAAAAAAAATGAAATGAATGTAATTATTTTTTAAGTAAGTATATAAGGGATCAAATATAAAATAAAAATTAAATTTATTAGGGTCATAACTAAAAAGCATAATGAAACATCTTAGAAAATTATCCAATTTATACATACATACATACATGCATACATACATGTATGTATGTATGTATGTATGTATGTGTATAAGAGATATAAAACTAAAATATTCAGAATAAAAATAAATACAATCTAAAAAGAAAAAGGAAGAGATATACCATATGATAATTGAGACTATTTAACTTATTGGGTCTATTTAATATCACCTTTCTGCAAAATGAATCTCCTTCTAGTAAAACCTGCCTCAACGCAAACATATAGTAAATAATCATATGTATATTATACTATGAGAAAATGGCCTTTATTTGTCATTACTAAGTAATTAATCCGCCCTCCTTATAGCACATTAATTAATCACGACTGCTTTTCATCGAGAGCATTAACAAAAACCCAATAATTGTGATGTTAAGTAATAAAATTTAAAATACATAACAATTGGAAGAAAAAATAAATAAAATTAAATACAATGATACTTGTTATTTATTTTTGGCCATATTCATAGCTGTATTACTATTAATTATTCATGGACGACATATTTTGTATTAATAATGTGAGAATTCACCTGTTGTTGAGCAAGTCAAATAATATTAGCTATTGCTTATTAAAATAAATAAATAATTAATTAAGAAAAAAAGGGAAGTGTAGATAATTTAAGGGAAAAAAAGTACCAAGTCCCAAAAAAAAAAAATTGAGGAGATAATGTAATACGCCAAAAGTGTATATATCTGTAATATTACCTGATTCAGTTCTCTGTTGAAATTGCTTTGCGACGCCATAGATATTCAAGCAGTTGTCGTCTGCAGTCTTCGATATAAGCTTTATTACTTATCGAGGTGAGATTTGGTACCCCCGGTTCAACTATTTATAGGGGTAGGGGTCTCACAATTATTATTTTTGTTTAATGCTACGATCTCACAATTATTAATATAAAGTATTATGTAGTTTAAGTACATAATAATTGATAATTATGAAAAATATATTTTTAAATATTCAATCATGGTGATCCAACAATATTTGATAGGGCCCAAATTCAATGACAAAAAGTTAAAGCGTGAGCTGGAAGATAAGACAGAAAGACTTAATATCCGATCGAATTGATGAAACAGCACGTTCTCTCAACCCACTGACACAAGCCGATGCTCATACTCTATACCTGCTCCATATCATATCGCTGCTCACCTACTTCAATTGCCGATTATCAACCTCCAAGGTATTCGAGTATCCCTCCAAATTTCAAATCATCCTAAATGGGTACTGTAGATTGACACTATCTAAAAATGGTTTGATTATTTTTGCAAATAATTTAATTTTTTAAGGGAACAAATTGATAATGTTGTATATCTCATAGTCCTAAAATAAGAAGAAATTCTAGACTTATATGCGATTGAATCATATAAGGAAATATAGTTCTGACAAAGGGCATAAATCCTACATTGGAAAGGGATCTAATTCCTACTTTAATTAAGGCATTTGGCTAATTATCACATTTTAGGTACCGTAATGAAAAAAAAAAAAAGAAGAAAAATCGACTCTTTAATATTTACGTATTTCCTCAAACTCTCTTACTGATTTAGGGTATCAAAGAGTTTTTTTTCTCTCTTTTATAGATTTTCAATCATGGATCAATTTCACATGAAACTTATAATTTAAAAGTTCTATAGGCATGGACATGAATAAGCCCGTAATGAAAGCCTAAATATTTTAAAACTTGAAAGATAAGTATGATTATCCATAGAACCTCCTTTGATCACATGTCAATTTTCCTTAATCCAACCCCTTCTACTTCCACTTATAATTCTAGGCATTTTCATTTTGAAAATTGTTGGGTTCGGGATTCTCAGTTATTAAAGGTAGATCAAAGTTCTTGGAACTTTAGTTCCAGTCTGCCTTTATCCTTGAAATTAACCCTGTGATTTCTTCAAAATTTACTGGCTTTTACAGTTTTCTTGAAAGAATTAGAAGAAGTGATTCTTGGAGTTTAATTTTTGACTTAGCCAATGTTTTCAGTCACCCTTTGGATTGTGTTGCTGAATTTAATGATTTTTTTTTTGTTTTAGGAGGAAGAAAAATTAGTGGTGCAACTCATCCAGATTACCTATTTTTTGTTTTTATCAAGTCATATTAGATTGTAGATTAAACAATATTCCTTGCACAGGCTATTCTTTTAGTTGGAAAAATGGTAAAGGGTTGGAACATTGGGTTAGGAAAAGACTTGACAAAAGTCTCGCATTGTAGATATCCTAGTTCGAGTTGCTTGCGTCAAGGATTATCTAGTGATGAAAAAGATCCGGTGAAATAGGAAAAAAACTTTATTTGCTTTAAGATGTTTTTTTTTTTTTAAGAAAAAATAAAAGTGATATAAATAATAATAATAAATATTAAATAATAAAATAAATTTTGATACCTTAGACTGACTGAGTCTGGGAAAAGGTCGGGTCTCATTTAGGGCTCAAAAAGGTTTAGAAGACTAAAATAAAGTTTGAAAGGCTAAATTGTAATTTTGCAATTTTGGTAATTCTTTTGGCCTTTTAGGCATGCATTGTGCATTTAATTCAAGTCATGACCGTGTCACTACTCTTTTTTTCATGGGTCTCATTTTTTTATGCTCGTAAACACGGTGTTTTTTTGCAGGATTGCGATTTATAGGCGTGAACTCCATTTCATGGCCGTGGCTTAGCCTGATGAAGCCATAAACCTTAAAAATCTCTTTATAAATAGAGAGAGATGCATAATTCCCAAAGACAATGTTTTGACAGAAAAAAAAAAAAAAAAAACTATTCTAGTAGCTATTTTCTCTCTAAAAATTATTCAATCAATTTTATTTTTATTCTTTCTATTCTTGAACCAGATTAGACTAATTCTTGCGATTTCTAAGTGAAATCTTGAAGGTGATTAGACTGGAATCTTTTAAAGAATTTTAATTTCTTTATAATCATTTTTATTTTTCATATTATTTTCCTGCACTTTTATTATTTATATTATTTAGTTTCTTGATTCATTATTTTGTCATTTTTTAGTCCTACAGTGATCCCCAAGATCGACCTACGGAGTGAGGGATCGAGATCGTGTTTATATTTATCTTTTTATGCTTTTTACTTTTCAGCCTTTTATTTATTTGCATTTAGTTATATTTTATGCTTTATTTTAATTTATTGCACTTTTAATTAATTAATTAATTTTTTTATTTTTATACATTTAATTTATTAAAATTTAATTTTTTTGTCATTTATTTTTATGCAACTTAAATTTTGTCATTTAAATTTGTATTTTCTCTTTGCTTTTGGGGATAAACTATATGTGTCTAGAATCCCTCATGGTTTAATAATCATGGTAATCCTGTAGAAATGGAGTTCAGGATCCATGTTACACGATATAAAATATGGCAATCCTCATTTTATTTTGTTTAATTTATTTTTTATTTACTGTTTTTTATTTAATTATTTTATTTTATTTTCTAAAATTTAATTTTATATTTTTATTCTCTTTTTTATGTATTTTATTTAATTATATTTATCACTTAATCAAGATAAAATCGATTTTTTAAAATGCATTGATTTAATTTGGATTAGTAAAGACAATTATCAAGTTGAAAATGACATTGGATTTTATTTGAATCACAACACATGATTTAAAATCTAATTTTTTTATTCAAATTGGTTTTTATCTAATTGATTTATTTTTAAATATCTTATCTTCTTGGTTTATTTTTTTTGTGACTAATTTTATTTGATTATTTAATTCTAGTTTAATTTCTTAGAAGGTTGTATAGGGTTTGTTAGTTATTTTTTATACAATTTGTCTTTACATTTCGTTGAATAATTTTCCTGTAAGTTGTAGGAGATACAAAACAATTTTACACACTTAAAAACCAACCATTGTATTTTTACTAAATAATTGGTATTTCTTAATAAAAAAGGGGTTTGATTTTCTTAATAAAATTCACTCTTGTAAAATTCTTTCAAAAATGACCAGTCTCCTATTCCAAATGCATGTGTGAACCAATGTTTACAAAACTAATAAATCAACTCGATATTTATGTACACATAGGACATTTAGTTTAGGTAAAATATTTACACATTATAAATGTGAAAAAATGATCATAAGAGATTTATATCTAAAATTTTATATTTCATCAAAATTAGGATATAGTTTTCTCTTAAAAATAACTCAAAAAGTGTTTTCCAAGAGGGACCAATGTCCCGAACCCATTCTACATGCAAGAACCAAAATCTTTAAATCAAGTAAATTGGTGTGTTTAGATGGATGCATTAACACGTTTTAGGCAGCGCATATATCACCTTCCAAAGGCTTTTAATGCCTCATGTGAATGACTTATTTTTCATATACATGTGAACTACTTTACTGCTTTCTTTACTTTATTTACCGCTTTTGAAATTCGTGTTGTGATATAATGCATGTGTAATCGTGTGAGAAGAGAAAAAAAAAAGTTAATAACTCAACTTGATTAAACTGTTTATAATTAATTATTTAGGCATAAATAAGAGTTGGGTTTTGAACCATCTTTGGTATTAGCCTATAAAGTTTTCCCGATTGCTCCAAGTGGCGACTTCATAAATAAAAACCATCTTGTGGCGCCCATCTTAAATATAACCCAGCTTATTATGAATAAGATAGAATTGCTTGATATTCCCACCTTGAGTAAGGGCTAATAAAGTTGAGTTTTTCTATTATTCTGAAGGATAGAATTGCTTGAGATTCCCTCCTCGAGTTAAGGCTAATCAAGTTGAGTTTTTCTATTATTCAGAAGTAAGAAGGGTTGGATAAAAGCGAAAATGTGAACATGTGTATAATTCTTACTTTGACTTATTTTCAGAATGCTCTTGCCATAATCTAATTGCTTCTATGTTTGATCATAGCCTGGTCCTTTTTTCTCTAGTGAATAGTTTTGAATGATGGAAGAAAAGTTTGCTTAGGTTCAAAACTCTATGGCTTTTGGAACTAGATATTTCATCAATAGTTATAACATGCACTTTAGAATCTCGATTTGATTTCTTACTGGTTTTGGGTTTAAATAATGAGTTTAATAAAATTCTTGAACAGGAAAAAGTGATGTGGCGTCATGAGCAAAGGTGTTTTGGATGTCGTATGGTGATCGCAATTTAATTTTTTTCATAACCAAGTGAAGGAGAGACAGAATTAATTATGTAGTTGGGTCGCGAGACAAGAATGATATTCTGTTTTAGAATAAAAAAGCCATGAAAAGGATCATCTGCGATTATTTTGAGAATATTTTTAGAGTTAATGTGGCTGATTATAGTTGGGTATGTGATAATGTGGCCCCTAAATTTACTAATCTTTACAATGGTTTTCTTAATGATCCATTTAAAGAGGATGAATTTTGGACTGCAATATTTCAAATGAACTCGGATAGATCTCTTGGACCAGATGATTTAAACTCAATGTTCTGGCACTTAGTTGGTAATGATGTTTATCACAATTGTCAAAGTTGGCTTGATAATGGTATGTTCTTGGACTCTTTGGTTGAGACTTTCATTGTTCTTATTCCTAAAATTGATAATTTGGATAATATGAAAGATTTCAGTCTTATTGCATTGCGTATTGTACTGTATAAGATTATTTTAAAGGTCCTTGCTAATGGGCTAAAAAGTATTTTGGGGAATATTATTTCTAGGAGTTAATTTGCTTTGGTGCTTGGAAGATTTATCTCAAATAATATTTTGGTGGCTTTTGAAATTGTCCATAGCATGAAAGGGAAAATTTTAGGCAAGAATGGTTCAGTGGCTTTAAAGGTTGACATTAGGAAGGCATATGATGGGGTCAATTTAAAGGGTAGTTTACATGGCTAAAAGGCCATATTAAAGGTCCTAGTGTTTCTCACTTTTTTTTTTTTGCTAATGATTCTATTTTCTTCTTTTAAAGTAGTGAATGTGTAGGAAGGTGAGAAAGATTTTAGATGTTTATTATAGAGCCTTAAGAGAATCTATTCGTATGCAGAAGTTGAGAATTTTCTTCAGTTATAATGTTAGGGAGGATGCAAGAGATATAATTTTGGAGATTCTTAAGATGAATGCTTTGTTTGGTCATAAAAGATATTTAGGCTTGCTTTTTCTAATTGGGAGAAACAAAAAAAATCAGTTTTTAGTTTTCTTAGAGAAAATTTGTTGAAGAGAGTTAATTGCTAGAATAATAAATTTCTTACTAAGGCAGGCAAGGAGGTGCTTTTAAAATCTATAGCAAAAGTAGTTCCTTCTTTTTGTATAAGCATTTTTATAATTCATGTGTATATCTGAAAAGCTCTAAAGAGTGATGAATTCTAAGATCAAAATAAAATGATTATAAAAAATGTTGGAAAATAATAAAAATAGTATTAAAGAAATTAAAAGTAAATTTATGATAAATAAGAATAAAAGTTTGCATAATTTATGTAATTATACTTTATTTGGGAAATTGTAGGATTAGTAGTCACCATTGAGCATTTCTAGTGCTCAGCACGTAGTATTTACTGCATGCAGGTTCTGAAGTGTTGCGGAAGTTTAGTACACGTAGAAGCAAAATTTAAAGATGAAGAAAAGTTGAAATTTTATTTTAGTATTTGTGGCATGTATATACTCAAATAGTGAGAGTATAGATTTGAATTATATTCAAGTAAATGTTTGTTAAATGATAAATATGGTTATGTTTGGATTATGTCAGTAAATGATTTGTAAATGATTATTATTGGTATGTGATTGATTGTCTAAAATGTATGTTACCATCTGATATAATTTGTTGTGCCTCTTAGAGGCTGTATGAATTGTTTGAATTTTTCAGGAGGCTAGTAAGTTCTAGCCGTTGTGTTGCCAAAATTTCGTAAATTAAATAATAATATTAAATTGTATAAAAGTTGTTTGATAGTGATTAAAGTTTAAAAAAAAAATTACCGGTTACCGTTAAATTTTGCATTAAAAAATACTGTTTCGATAAGGGTGTTATAGCTGACCTCCTAAATAATGTACAAATAGCTTATAGAATTTTAGAACAGTATTGGTAGGTCCATGCTTTGGGGTTTTATGGTGCCTATAGTAGGATTACCTGACTGATAGTGACCTTTGTACTGCTAAAACTTCCCCATCATAAATAGAAGAAGAAATGCAATTAGCAGATGCTACTGTTTATCTTTATTGCTTGGATGCGCAATGTGATAACCAAAATATGCATTGTAAACAGTGATGGTGATGCTCAGGCTTCCATAGATTGTTTACAAGGTAATATTCAATTGGAAGTTGTGGTTAGTTTATGATTTAAACACTCTTAAAACTACATAGCCTTTTTAGTTTTTTTGTTCTTTTCAATTAATTCTTTTAAACATTTTTGTTCTGTAACGTTTTGAATCAAACCATTAAAACTAGGCAAAGTTTAGTCCTTGAGTCCAAAGATATTACTTAGAATTTTGAATTACTTTGAATTGTAATGTTCTTTTAATTTTTTTTACCTATTCAACATTCTTACACTTATTCTTATTTTCTGCACAGGGATTTCACTATTCAAAATCTGTTTACCATATTTCTTCTATTTGTATGTTTAATTTATTTGCACTTCATTTAGGAAATTGGAAGAATTTTTAAATTATAGAAATGGAGATGGTTTGAAACTCACATAACACTATCTTTGTGGATATTACGTATGAGGAATTAATTATTATTATTAGATTATTGCAGGAGTTGAAAAAAATGTTTTAGAAGTAATAATGAAATATGATTTTTACGAGACTAGTAAATAGGGTAAACAAACCCTTTAAATTCAGAGCATTGTGGGAACCTGTTTCTTTTATAAAGGTTTGGTTATGTAAAGTTTTCTTATTCTTTATTTGTTTATTTTTATTTTGTTTTGCATTGCTACATAAGCTTAAGGGAAGATATTTTATGTAATGTTTATCTTCATTTGTGAAGCTCTCCATATTTGATTGCATACTTCTGCCCTTTGTTGCCATCTAAACAAAGCTAGACTAGAACCGTCCGATCCGCCATCTAGTTTCATTAGCATTGTAACGGTATAATGGTAAAAACAAGCAAATTCCTTTTATAGTCAGTTTGAATTGGAGTTTCAGGAAATCCAGCTCAAAGACTGCGCAAACCAGGGTCTGTAATTGGGCTGGGCTATGGCCTTCGTTTGAAGTCTCAATTGGGTCACCTTCAAGTTGATTGCGCCATCAATGCTTTTCACCAAAAAACAGTATTCTTTGGCATCAGCAACCTTATTTCATGACGTGCAATACCCAAATGTGTTGTTCTATGCTTTTCCTGTTTGATTAAATATGATTTGGTGGCATCTTCAAAAATATATAGTATTTGAAATTTACCATTTATATAATTTTCTATTTAAATGGATTTGAATTATTATATTTTAATTTTTATAATTTAATTAAAAAAATTATGTAATCATTATTGGGTTAAAATTTGAGAGGGGACACTTAAAATAAATTAGGGGGCTCCTAGTATATATATATATATATATATATATATATATATGAAAATAAATTTTAAATTTGAGGGTGTGTTACAAGTGGCTCCCCCACTGTGTGTGTATATATTTCATATTGACAAATAAATTTGCATGATTAAATTCAATTATTATAGAATTCTTTTATTTTAATAGAATTAGAATAAATATAAAATAGTTATTAAATATTTAACTACGTATTTCATGTTCAATTTGTTGATATATAACAATAAAATGTACTATATATCATTAGATGATTTAAGCATGAAGTGCAAATATATTATAAAGGAATATGGCACTATTGGTAGACAATTATTTTGCCAAAAAGGAAAGTGTATATAAATTACAAAATGATTGTGTAAAAAGGCAGCCATATGTCACGTGAATGATGAGGTGGCTTCCTCAACCACCAACGATTGCTAATGCAAAAGCATAGTTGTTTGAGAATTTCAATATGATTTGATAGCATGCTTATTATACTTGTATTCTATTTTCCAAATCACTTTTCACAAGTATAAAAAATTCAAAGGACGTACAAGTTATTGCCTTAACCTATCTATGAATAGAGATTGATGTTCCTTTCTGTTTGTGTACGCAAAGTTAATAAGCAACTGTGGATTCTGGTGTTGATGATACAAAGATATAAATTTTATTCTTTTCTTTATGTTCATCTTTTTATTATATGATTATCATCATCATCATGATATATATATATATAAAATATATATATTACAAAATTGTAATAATTTTTAGCGATGGATTAGCGACGAACAGTACCGTCGTTAGTTTATTTTTACTTATAGGTGAATTTAGCAAGAAAAATGGTTCCGTTGCTAAATATAACAACGAAATATAAATTTTCGTTGCTAAAATTGACCGATTCACCGAATCTTGTATTGTTAAATTTAGCAATGAAATTCAATTTCCGTTGCTAAAAATAGCAACTGCCGAATTAACAACCGAAATTTTTGTTGCTAATTTCCGTTGCTATTTTTGATTAAGAACGGAAAATTGATATTTTTTGTTGCTAATTTTCGTTACTAAATTGCAATTTTTTTTGTAGTGAATACAATTGAAAAGATATCTAAAACTGCATAAAAGAAGGAACATACCCACTATAAGACAAGCTCTCCTTAAGATAACTACTAACAAACTCATTTAGACTAGGACTCTAATAACTAATTTATTGATCAAGTAAAACCAATACACGTAATATAAAAAGCTAGAGTCTTTCATTTCGAGAGAGAGGGATCAATTTTCAGATCAATTTAAGGCTTAGTTTCTTTGTTTTAGACACTATAGGATAAGGTTTTTTTATTAATTTTTAATATAGATTTAATTTTAATTTTGTTTGAAAATACCTTAGATTAAATTATTTTAAATCTTTAATTTTGGACTCAAGGAATTTTTCAAGGTTAAAGAAGATAGAGTTTCATGATTTATCTTCTTTCTCATTAAGGGTGTTTCTAAACTCTAATTTTTTGTATTTGATGCACTATAAGAAAAAGGGTTATTAGGGATCACGATTTTGTAACCAGTCAAATTTTTGGTCCTTAAAAATATACATATAAGGACCACTTTTATTTCTTTTCCTTAATTTTCAATTTTCCAATTTTAATAGGGAAAAGATTTAAATCGGTCCTTAATTCATTGAAATTCTGGTCCTTGATGCACATCTTACTAGCGGGATTGTTTGGCGCCAACCAATTCACTAAATTGACCGGGAAATGAAAAGAAGAAATAAATAAAATAAAAGAATGGGCTTTAAGTTATTCATTCTTTTTTCCTAAACATTTTGAAAACCTAAATCTAAACATTGCTCTCTTTTTTTCTGATCTCCTTCGCCATCCATAGGCATCGGGCAGCAAGATATTGAAAGAATGATCCCTGAAGTTTCTTGAACGGCTAGCTTGTTGCTTTGATTCTTGTTCGGTTACGAAGAAAGAAGCGAGAGAGGTTTTCTACAACTCCAAACGAACGAATAGTGAGGAACTTCAAACCGGTACGTGTTAAAGTCTTATGTTTTTTTTGATGGGAGACCTTTTTCTCCATGATTATACCTTCCGTTTATGAATCTGAAGTTTGCTTGGAGGAATAGCTGTTGAATGTGGTTTAAGAACTATTATTGCCTTCTTTGGGTTCTGTACTATTCTGTATTTTTGTTATGAGGGGCGGGTAGAACTTCATCTCAAATTTTGCTGTTGGTTGATTGGAAAGCTGTTTTGGGGTTTTAGGCCATCTGCTTCGTATGAAATGCTGCTTGTCTGATTCTTAGGTTTTTCTGGTTTTCATTTTACGTTTTTGGGGGTTGTAATGATTCTTGTGTTTGATTCTTAGATTCTTAGGTTTTGCTGCTTGTCTGATTCTTAGATTCTTGTGGAAACTGCTTTAATATACCATTGACTGAAACTTTGTAATGATTCTCTGCTTCTCCGCCTAAAATTCAAAGCTTCGATATGGAGAGAATCCATGTCACTGTCAGAGCTCAGCCACTTTCATCGAAGGATGCTAAGAACAGCCCCTGGAGAATCGCCGATAGCTCCATTTTCATCTCTAATCACTCTAACAAATTTGAATTTGGTACTATAGTTTCTCTCTCTTTTAAATTCTCTCTATTTCTTTATCCTAAATTTATTCGCTTTCTCTTTGCTTCGGGTGTTAATTTTACTTTGATTTTTTTTTTTTACCGTTAGATCTAGTTTTTGGAGAAAACTGCAAGACAGAAGAAATTTACAACGCCCGTACCAAAGAGATTGTTGCTGTAGCAGTCTGTGGCTTTAATGGTATTTTATTATATGCAATTCTTGCTGCAAAAAGAATATTCATTATAATTTCTTTCTGGTAAAGCATTTTGCTTCTGTTTTTAGTGATTAATGGAAGCTCTGTTTGAACATAATAAAAAAAGAATATTCATTATGTCTGTGTATTTGGTTGACAAAAGTTCTGCATTCGTTCTTTCTTTCTGTTTAAATGGTTACATTTTTTCATTTCTATTTTTTTTTTCAATATAGGCCCTGTATTTGCTTACGGGCAAACAAACAGTGGGAAGACACATACTATGCGGGGCTCAGCCACTGAACCTGGGGTCATCCATCTGGCAGTACATGATTTGTTTGACATAATACAACAGGTAGCAGAACTCACACTGACTATTCTTCAGTCCAATGGTAAACTGCCATGCATGTGAAAATACAACCTCTTTTATTTTTTTGGCATTTTATCATTGGATCGATACCTGAATTTATTTGATCATGTCGATGTAAGCATTGTCCACCCATCCATAGTAGAGAAAGATTTTTTTTCTCCTTGCATCTTATAGCTAATTTAAGCAAGGCCCTTCTCATTATTATATATTAATTTTACTATAAACTTTCTCTCTCAAATTCTCAAGTGATCCACAATATTGTACGAATTTTGTAGTACTTCTTGGTACATTAAGCTAAATCTTATTGTATTAGCTGCTGCATTATTGCTGTTAGGAAGATATTGGAACAATTGAGGCATGGTCAAAACATGTTTCTACTTTAGTTAGTTGAAGACAATCTGAATCTTTGTTTCAACATTATTTGGAATTAACATATGGTAATATTTGTTGATTAATCTCTTAAGGTGTGGCATAGCCTATTATTTGCCTTATCTGCAGTCGTTTGCTTTATAACTTCATAAAATTCTGGTTTTATCTTGAGCTATTGGTGTGAGGTGATAGTCTACTGTTATCCTTTGTCTTCTTTGAGCCTCCTAAACCTAACAAAAGAAACGCTACAAAGGAAGTAAGCACTTAAAGGAAAATACTTTTTAAAATAAGTATAAAAGAATATGCATAGCATATGATTAATATAAACTTAGTGGATGCCTAATTCCTTTTAAGTCTTCATTCACATTATTTACTAACAAATAGTATTGCATTGTTATTTCTATCCAAAGTTGATTAACCTTTATTATTCTTGCTTTTCATTAATGATGACATAATTTTGAATTTAACTAGAAAGGAGACGAGCGGCTGCAAAGAAATAATGAAAAAAGTTGCAATCATTGTTTAATTTTATCTACTCTAACTTGGTATGAATTTTCTACATTTTGATTTTGTCTATTTTTATCTGGACTTTGTAGAGGCTTAAGAATCAAGGTACTGATTAGATAATTGAGTAGGACATTCTTTTGTGTCATGGAGTCATATGGAGTATCCAGTTATACTAGGTTTTCCTATAATTGTACCACTACAGATTTAGAAATCTGAACTTTTGTAGAATCCTTACATTGTGATTATTGATAGGCATTTTTGTGCTTGTTAGGATGTTGATTGAGAGTTTCTTCTGTGAATGTCATATACGGAGATCTATAATGAGGACATCAATGATTTATTGGCTCCTGAGCACCGAAAGCTTTAGATTCATGAAAGTCTAGAGGTAATAAAAATACCTATATGGCATAATTTGCATGAGGTATATTCTATCATTCAAAAAACTTATTTTGCTTTCCATATGCAGTGGGGAATTTATGTTGTTAGTTTACGGGAAGAAATAGTTGTGTCTCCTCAGCAGGTTCTTGATCTGATGCAGTTTGGAGAGTGTAATTAATTTGCACAATTTCCTCTTTGTGATTTTTTATACTTCTTATGCATTGAAAATAATGCCCATCTAGCTTCCTAATGCAATCTTCCACAGTTTCATTGGAATATTGACATCTAACACATGCCATACTAAACTCTTCCAAAAGATGAAGATAAGTTAAACCAGTTGTTTAGTAAAATATGATCTTGGGTGTTTGCTATTTTTTGAAATGAATCATTTGGTCATAGAATTTTCTCATTTACTATCTTTTAGCCATTTTATTCTAACAAAAGCACACAACGGAGAGAAAAACAAAGAAACAAAGAGAGACCTCAAAGAAAAAGTTGAGGTAGATTTATAGGTAATAATGCTTCTTCTACTCTCTAAACCTCTAAAATCGATACTCATACTTGAATTTTAGCTTAATTATTTTTCTATTTCTTCTCTATTTTACTGCTTTGATCCCTTTTTTTGTCTATCTCGACTTTTATTATTATTATTTTTTTGATATGGATCAAAGATCTGGATAATTTCGAACTTAATGGGTTTTGTGAATTTTTCGTTTGCCATTTATATTTCTTTGAACTTTGGACATTATAGAGCAGCAGTAGATTATATATTTTGAAAGTGTAATATGATCTTGACTTTTATAATTTCTATCTTTGCTTTAGCATTGCCTTCCATTATTCTTCTAAGTCGATAGCTAACATCTTAGCATGACCATAATGCTCTACTTTTTAGGGTATTAGTTCAGTCATTATCTTATTCATCTAATTCTCTTTCTTTTTCTAGCTTTTTCAATAATAAATTTGTGGAAAGCAATGTTCTACAACACCTATTGAGGGCAATGACAATTTTTCTTGGTAACATTGACAAGAATTTGAAAAATGAGGACGTATGGTTTTCCACTACTATTGGTTTATTTTCTGTTAGGTTTGAATTATGCGTTTCAAAATGTTAACTATGTCTGGGTAGGTCATTAAGCTGTTGCAAGAGATTGGAATCGAGAAAATAGATAAAGTCACTGTGATGACTGATCCTTCCCACGTGGGTGCAATCGTGGTTTTGCATTTGTGGAGCTTGAAACATATAAAGATGCTCAAACTGCTTTTAAGAAACTTCAGAAGAAGGACCCGACCTGGAGGTGCTTCAAAATATCCAAGTTGCTTGGGCTGAATCCTTAAGTGAGCCAGATGCAGAAGAGTTGCTTAAGGTTTATCTACCAGACTTGTTAGTTTTGTGGCTATCATGGTATCTTATGCAATAATTTTTTACTTACCTATACTTCTACAGGCGAAGTTGGTATGTACTATGTACTTACCTCGACAACCCTATTAAATATTGTATTGGTATGTTTTGTTCTTTGATACTAAGATGTAACTTTTTTTTATAATCTGTACAACAGTCTGTGTAATTTACACATAAATTAAGTCTTGTTTAACTTTGGATTATGTGCTGCAGGTCTTTAATATCGATACTTTTAAGTGGTAGTTTGGCATTCTATTTTCTTGTTTGGTAAGTAAACATTTTCAAATAAGTGCTATTTTTACATGTGCAATTAGGCAATGCAATTTGCAAACCTCCCAACGACAAGGTAAAATGAGGTTGCTACTACATTGTTGCCGAATTATATTACATTATAAATTATGTTCTCACTATTTTGCTTAACAATAAATAGATCTTTAAGAAGTACATTGAGATAGAGTCCAACTAGGTAATATTGATCGCTATCAAAAACTGTATGAGAAATATTTGGAATGGTCACCGAAAAATTGTTATGCTTGGAGTAAATATGCGGAACTAGAGAGATCACTATCAGAAACTGAACGAGCATGTGGAATTTTCGAGCTTGCAATTGCTCAACTTGCATTGGACATGCAGAGTTATTGTGGAAGGTAGTTTTATAAAATTCCATTGTATGATTAAAGACTATGCATCTTTATGTTTTTTGTCCATGTCCCTTTTTCCACTTTCAAACTTGAATTATTGTTTACTTCTCTTTTTAAGTATATCATGTCTTTAAGCTAAGAATGTTTAAGTTGTTGATTTGTCTATGGTTCTAAATTCTTAACATTAAAATGATTAGTAACTTTAAGATTGTTTTGGCTTGCAGATTTACTATAGGAAAGTGGGTCATGCTTGAATCTAGTTCTCTCTTTATGGGCTGAAAGTAGTTTTTGACTTTGAAAACGTTCCCTACAACATACCCTAACCCCAACCTGAAATTAAAACCATGCATCTCCTCGTTTATTTAAGCTAAAAAATGGGTTAACACTGAGTGACATGATAGCTTTTCATGTTTGCCATGGTGCTCCTTAAAGTGCTAGTTTTATGCAAGATGGGTAAGTGGAACATAGGCATAAGAAGGACTGCACTCTGAACCTTGAATACTTCATTTTCCTGCTCTTCTATAGATAATTATAGCAACAATAGTATGAACCTTGAAAAAGAGTCAGCTACTCTATAAGGTGGCAAATGTTTTACATTCCTCTAAGCCCAAATAGAAGAACATTAAATCTAGTGGCTTGCAGTGGCTCTTGTCCCATGGTCCCCTTTTGCCTTGTTTCAGTTTGTCAATTTTGTGTGACCGGGCTGAGCTCCTAGCTTTTATATCTCTTCTTCTAGCTCTGCGGTTCTATTTTAGGCAGTTGTTTTATTTCCTGTTGTTTTGCTGTGCTGTCGTGTTTTTGGTTCCGTTGTTTTGCTATTTTAGGCAGCTTTTATATCTCTTCTTTTGGCTCTGCAATTCTATTGAGTTTTGCCATTTAAATTTCAAAAAAGAAACTCAATACAGATTCTCAATTAATTAATTGGAAATTTCAGGAAGTGACTAAACAACATATTTAGTTTCCTTATGGGACTGTGCTTATGTTAGCCATCTTTTAATAATACCCTCTTGTATTGTTACTGTGTGTTTTATATAAGGCTTGAATGATTCAATTAGCATCTTAATTTGTAAGAGCTTAAGATTTCATAGTCATTTCATATTTCTCCTATACTTTATTGATCTATGTTTCAAAAGATTATATTTTACTAAATTATGAGTTGAATGAATTATTATGTCCTATTAGATTAGAAATTAAATGTTATACTAATTAATCTATTGAAATATAAATATCAAGGTTATGGCACCCGATAAGCAGTGGATGAAACTTGTCGATGACTGACTTGATGAAGCATACTTAGTTGGGATGAAACTTGTCGATGACCGACTTGATGAAGGTTTGAAGAATTCATACAAATGTTGATAGCTATTTTGTTAGGAAATTATAGAGATGTAAATCATCTTATTTTGCTAGTTATTAATTTTTTTTGGAAAGGGGTTGTATAAATAATATTTTTGTTCATATGATGGTTTTTTTTGGATGTTAACTCTTACATTTGTATTCATTACAAATTAATTATATATATATATATATGAAATGTTAGGATTATTGTTTATATATGTATCTATTATTTATGAATTATATAATATAATAGAATTTACAGAATTAAAAATTTATTTATTTTGAAATTAACAAGAATTATATATCTTTTAGTGACCAGATTAGAGGCTAAAATATTGGTCTTTTATTAACCTTGTAGTGACCAGATTATAATGATCTTTAAAAGTTGGTCGCAAAAAAAATAGCGATGGAATATAACTTGTCCTCTTTGAATTTTAGGGACCAAATTTTTGGTCATTAAAAAGTTTGATTAGTCACATGAGTTAATTATTTGGGACAAGAAATCTGGTCTTTAATGCTTTCTAGGAACCAGTTATTTTTAGTCCTTAAATTTTTTTAGGGACCAGATTTTTGATCCCTAAAGGTTGTATGGGTCACGTGAGGTGAATTAATTAGGACAAGAAATCTGATCCTTAATATTTTTTAGGGACCAGAATTTTTCTAGTCCTTTATAACTTTTAAGGATCAAATGCAAAATCTGGTCCTTATTAGTCATTACTAGCGGAGCCTTAAGGGACCAGAAATCTGATCCTTATTGATCTTTAAGAATCAGTTTTTCACCTTTAAGGACCAGATTTCTGATCCTTAAAGGTCATTTTTCTTGCATTGATGATATTCTTAATGATAGATTAGTTCTTATTGTAGAATTTTTGAATCATAATTATAGTTGGATATTTGTGTTTAATGAATATTTTCCTGTTTTCTTCTATTCTTCTTGTATTATTTTCTACAACTACTTTGATATTTGGATTTGATTTTTAATGTATAGAGACGATGATTGAATATTGAATCTGAATGTTTATTGTATTTCTACATGCTATGTTCTTATGTTATCTGCATCTAGAGTCCTTAATGATTCAATAATAGAGGTTTTAAACTCTCTATGGAGATTGCATGTGGTTTAGATTTATTGGAGAAAAGATGGGTTTTTGGGTAAATGGCTCCAAAATGGGAATTTATCCAATGATTAGGATTTATAGACTCATGCTTAGGCTAATTAATAGGCTGGCTTTGGAATGGAAAGCTTATTGATTAGAATAGTGGTTCTGGAATGGGAACTTAATTTTAGATTGGTTGTCCAAAATTTCATGTTTGTATTGCTTCACCTGTATCCATTTACATTTATAAGGATAGAATTTCCTAAGCATTTGTTTGATCTTTATGTGATTTCGTTAATGATTGCTTTTATTTTAATTGTTAATTTTTAGTTTTTAATTTCTTGCCTAGCTTAGAACTCCTTTTAATACAACTTTGGGGATATCTTAGATTACCACTAAACCATAGATATTTAGTTTAGCAATCCCCTTTTCTTTGGGTTTGATATTCACGAGTCCTTAATTATACTCATTATATTACTAGCCGATCTCGTATACTTGCTAGATACCGATCAAAAACCTTATTTATGCTCTTCAATTTGAGTTACTTACATTATCTCTCTTCTCACACAATTATACATATGCCTTATATCACAACATTTATTTTTGAAAGCAATAAAAAAAGCATTTTAAGCTATTCATATACAAACTAATAAACATATTAATGCTAC